>JBCJKE010004027.1:0-12896 GCA_039654525.1 Melibe bucephala | reverse complement strand
GCAACTTTATATATATTATATATATATAAAACAACAACAACAACAAAAATACAAAAACAATTATAAGAAAAAGATAAAACAAAACCAAAAAAAAACCAAAACAAAAAGAAAGCAAAGAAACAAACAAAACCAAAACAAACAAATACACAAACCTGAAGAGATACTATAGATATAGATATATACATTGTATAAAGTTGAATGTAAGATTTTAAAAGGAATAAACAAATGGAGAAATTTCAAAGCAGCATTTAATGCTTTGCAATGAGGTCTTTTAGTATCTCATCCCATCTTTCTGTGCTGGAAACATTTTCTTTCATTCAATATGGGTAACTTATTGAGGAGGTTGTTGCTGAGGGCCTTGGGACCTTGGTGGGAGGCTTCGCATGCGGAAATAGCTGGTCACCTGAGCAGGTACTTCGGCCAACACATGGCGTGCCAATTCAGCAGGGTGAGTCTAAAAAGCATATAAGAAATATGGTTCATACAAAACTCCCACAATCAAAACACGAACCTCTACTTTATGTTGATTTTCCATGCAAGAGTTACCTTTCAAAATTCAGTCCATCTCATTTCAGTTCAATATGATAAAATAAGAAGTAAAAGTGGTTGACTAGAGTAGTGATCAAACTCAAGTGGAGTTACTTTAAACCTGTAACTTAATTTTACCTAAAGACAAATTTACTCTCCTTGACACGACCTGTCATCTCTGGAAAATATGCCTTTTCTGAGATTTTATGAAACTATACTTTAATATCTCTTTAAGATTTAGTAATAATTCTTCCATTTGTTGACACGAAAAACCATTTCTTAACAATTTTATTCACAATTTACACATTATCACCATAATTTAATATCATCATCATTATCACAGTAAGCATCCTCATCATCAAATGCCATGCCTGATGACGCAATCAGTGTAAATGCAATTCCAAATTTCACTGCCATTTGCTTTTTAAATAAAAATCTGTTTCACTTCCTCTTTGTTCATTCACAAAATGATGAACAGAAATGTATTACGCTTTGTCTCTCTCTTTATTTACATTTCTAAGTTAAAGTTTTTATTATTTCAATCTCCTTTCTCTTTTTATAGAGGTCAAAACTTATAACATCTTTATTGAATCACATTATAAACATTTGAAACTCGTCAAATTACAATGTAACTTTCCAGATTGTGATCATGCTAAATAAGGCAGTCAGCTCACCCGTTGGAACTGCCTAAAGGGAACAAACTGAACTATGTCTCTTTTAACTGGAACACCAGTGGTTGACTTCAGAACACCATCGTCTCCATCAAGTGTGTTCATGTCACTAAAATCGGCCAGCCCAACACCAACGATGATGAGCGACAATGGAAGTCCAGACGCGGCCACCAGAGCATCTCTGACATCATCCATATCAGAAAATTCGCCATCCGTGAGCAAAAGAAGTATGTAGTAGGTCTGACACTGAAACAAAAAAGGAATATAATAATGGCTTAATGAGACGTTTGGGAGCAAGAGAAGTACTGTATGTAATTGAGCAGATAATAAACAAATAAAATAGAGAAGAAAAAAAAAAAAAGAAAGAGAATGCACAATGAAAAATGTTTACAATTAAGAAAATCCTTTACTTGACTAATTGTAAAAGAAACCAAAAAGTGAGAAAAATCTCTTTGGAGGAAATTAATGTATTAGAACTAATAAGAGAAAATTTAGCGACAGGAAATAAAAAAGACAAATGAAACAGGATATGAAAAACATCAATTTGAATAAGGTAGTTGCAACTATAGTGGAGAATTTGGGCAGTGTCGTGGAAGGACTCAACCAGAAAGTGTTCTTTAACAAGCTCTTGGAATACAGTAGACCTCTGTTTGTCATTTATCTTCAAGAAGAAACCAGACCAGGTCCTACTTACATATGATCAAGTACATGGAACCAAAACCTTAAAAAAAAAAAAAAAAAAAAAAAAAAAAAAGAGGAAAGGAAAGATTTTTCAATTGATGTAGAAAAGACTAGATTTATAATGAGATTTTTAGCTATGAAACTTCATACCCTATCATTTCTTAAATGTTTCGATCCATGAATGCAGTTAAAAATATTATTGATAAGGTTTAGATGCCACCATCTTCATATTATTTGAGTTTTAGGGAAAAAAAAAAAAAAAAAAAAGAAACAGGAAGAAAAAAAAAAAAAAAACCCCCCCCCCCCAAAAAAAAAAAACAAAAAAACCCCCAGAAAAAAACAAACAAAACAAAACAACAAAACAACAACAACAACAACAAAAAACCCCAAAAAACAACAACAAAAAAAACAACAAAACCAACAAAAAAAAACAAAAACAAAAAAAAAAACAAAAAAACCCCCAAAAAAGATAAAAAAACAAAAACCCCAACCCAACAACAACACAAAAAACAAAAACAAAAAACTGTTCCAGAGACAGAACAAAAAGAGTAAAAATTATCTTACAAAATACCCCAGCTCCACTTACCCCAGCTCCACCCTCTGCCTCTGCCCGCTGAGCTGCATGGGCAAATCGTGCAACATGATTGATGATAGGAGCTACATTGGTAGGACCATACAGATGAATTTCTCTGAGGCAGGCGACATATGCATCTAATACACCTTGTATCCCTATGGAATTGAAAAGCATTTCTTTTCTTTATCATATTACCATATTCTCCCATTTGATCACCTGTCTAGGACAAAATTTGTCAATCCCAAAATAACTTACCACCAATCACATACATATGTATGTATGTGTATATATGTATACAAGGGAAAATGTAGTGTTTGTAACATATAAGGAATTAAAATGTACTGGTACTTGGGGATCGCAATAGCTTAGTCGTTAAGTCATCGGGATCTAGAACATGTGAACCAGGGGTACACAGGATCAAATCCCACTAGAACCACTGAGAGGAAAAAAAAAGGCAGTCCTAGGAGATGTCAGTGTTTTCAGGCCTAATCTCTCTGTGAGAATCCAAGAATCATGGAATTTGAACATTGCTGACACTTTAACAATTCCACCATTAAGTGTCAATAACAGCACTCACATAATAGAAATGCTTTCTCTGTTATAAAGCTTTTTATTTATGCTCATCAACTTCTTTGCCTCTGTGAAATGTAGTTCTTGAAATAATAATAATATTTGCAATCACCATTCATTGCCAATTTGTCAATTCCTTAATTATAATAGCATGAGATCTTACAAGAGACTCTTTTCTCGATGTTTCTTTTTTTTTCTTTCTCTCTTTTTTTGGGGGTCTCCCCACATATATTTGCAAGGAAAAAATATATTCTACTTTTCCAAAACAAGAATGAAATATTATTCTGATAACTTTTGCATGGTGCACTAACCTGCACAAAATGGATTCTGGAAGTTGAAATTCAAGGGAAATTCAAAGGAAACTTTATTCTGTGGTGGAATACCAGCACCAAAACCAAGAGCTGGAAACAATTTGTCACTGAAAGGAAAAAAGAGGGAAAAGTGAGGTAAATTTGAAAAAAAAAAAAAATTCTCCCAAAGCAAAATGCCCAAAAAAGTGTACTCTAGAAAATAAAACTGGATACAAATTCCTGCTTTGTCCAAAGAAGACCAAAGTGTATCACTCTTACAGGCCTTAAATTAATTACCTTTTATTTTATCATTACAGATTATTGATCATTTCATGTGGAGTAAAATAGAAATATTATCTGTACATAAAACAAATGAACAAAGAATAAATAGAACAAAAAAAACAACAACAACAAAAAACAATCTCCTGCCCCTATCTCTCCAACACACAAAAAAATAAAATGCTGCCATTCTTACGTGTCATAATCCTGTAAAACACTGCCTACAGCTGAGATGGCTTGCATATACTCATTGGGGTACTGAGGGTTGTAGTAGTGGAGGGATCTAGGATCCGATGGATCTCCATTGGAACCGGTGAAATCTACGCCAATCTGTTATCAAAAATTAAGGTGGAAAGGAAAGCAACGAAAAAAATTGAACAGAGACATTAAAAGGCAAACGTAATGAGAGACAAAAGATCAAAATATTTTGTAATCTCCATGACTGAGACCACTATGAGCAGTGTGACTCAATGCTGAATTTTCACTCTATTATACCAATTTGATCCTCACACTTTAAGTATGAAAAAACAAAACAAAGGAAAGGAAGACTTCATTCTGACATGAAATATCAAAGCATTAGAAGAAGTAGAAGGTAAACTGGCCCAACCAACACAGCTCTCACTTTCATTTATGATTTTGAAAAATAAAATAAACGCAGATACATAATTTGAAAAAAATATTCTTTTATGAGAAGTGACCTGTAAAGTAACGTGCAAAGATATCTATACTGTAGTGGAAAGAACGGTATTGGCAAATTATTGTTCTTTTTGCCCCTTCTAATGGATGGCAAACATTTTGAAAACCTTAGAATGCTTGGTTTCACAGGCAAACAAATTGTGATGAACACAACTTACAGTTAAATTGATTTGTAGTCCTCCAAAAATGTAATCCAGAAAAGAGTATTCTCTCTGGAACTGAAAAATAAAATATTATAAAGGAATCATGTTACAGCTTTTCTCTATTCACACTTTACGCTTTCTTTCATGAAATAAGACCAATGACTTTGGGCTGGTGTAATAATTATTTTTCACACATTTTCAATTTTGTTTAAAATTCTGCTTTCATTTTTATTTATTATTTTTTGTTTTTTTGTTTTTTGTTTTGTTTTTTTGGCAAGGATGATTAAAATAAGGAAGAGTGCACATGAAAAGGCAATTAATAAAAGGAAAACTGATAAAAAAAATGTAGGTGAAAATTAAAGACCAGCATAAAAAACAAACCTTGAGAGAGGTTAAAATTACAGTGCCAGAATCATTGTAACTTTTCTTTTTCTCTTTCTTAGCATCATTAATGCAAGGCCAGGACACCTATAAAAAGAGTAATATTAGCATATGTACTTTTTGTCTGAAAATCAAAATTTTCATCATGCAAATTGCAATTATAACAACAACAACAACAACAACAACAACAACAAAAACATGTTTTTATGTAAATTTATCATCAGAAACTTACCATCTAGTTTGCCTCTGAAAGCATCAACTTTCATCATCATGTGAAATTATTTTCAATGTATAAATGGGAAAAAAGAAAGCATTAGTCAC
Organism: Melibe bucephala; assembly: GCA_039654525.1. NCBI lineage: Eukaryota > Metazoa > Mollusca > Gastropoda > Nudibranchia > Dendronotidae > Melibe > Melibe bucephala. Next base: position 7,762 of record JBCJKE010004027.1, on the reverse strand, counting down.
TTGATTAACTGATCAAAGAGAGTACTTTTAATTGGTTTTGAGAAATCTGACAAAAAGCATTTTCTGCTAAGCTAACTTGCACTGAAGTTAATGTTTTTTCATATGGCTTAAAAAGTGTGATGTAATCAATAAAACGAAATAACGAAATAGTCAAGATGATCTGTGTTCTTGTGAAAAAAAAAAAAAGTTGAGTCTTTCATGGGAAGAGTGATTATATGTTAAAAATAATAATAATAATAATAATAATAATAATAATAATAATAATAATAATAATAATAATAAAAGCTAATTTCAGCCTTTCACATAAATATGTTACATCCAAGTTCTGTACCTCAGAATCCATTGCCTTGGTCATTTCATCCAAAGTTGCTGTGAAATTACCAATAAGATCATGGTCTCCATCACCATCCCAGTCATACACAGTGAACTGTGAAGAAATAGTTATCATGATGAATAAGATTAATTCTTCTTTTTTTACACCATTTTCTTTCCTTTCCTCTTTTTCTTTTTATACTGTTTTCTCTCTTTTCCTCTTGTTCATAAGTTGTTTTGCTTTTGAGGTGTTTTGTTCAGAATTTTTTTTTTTTTTTTTTTGCTTTTGTACTTGCATGCACTTTTCTTCCCCCTCTGGTTGGGTGTTGAGTAGCATGTGTGCAGAGTGAATTATCAGGAATCTTATGGCATAAAACTAAAACCACAAGTAAATCTGCTTTTCTTCTCCCAATGTAAAATTCTGGTGTTTCAGAATGATTCTTCTATCGTAGTTGCTGTGCATAATCCTTATATACCTACAGATACTAGAGTGGACTTCTCATTTATTTTATATATCCTCTCTAAATTACATCTCTAATTTCTTTTAGGAATCTGTACATACTCATAAAACAAATAAAACTTCCAAGTAAAAATGGAATGTGAGATAGTGAATACATGCCATGCATACTATATTATTCTTTTTAATAGAACATATTTAAAAGTTGAGCAGCGGATATTCATCTCACCTTGATGGGTTGACTCCTGTTGTTTCCACAAAGCGAACTGACACGCAGATGGAAAGGACGCCACTGAGGACTCAAATCATTTTTAATGACTTCTGTCCTGTGTACCAATAGCCATGAACCATTGGGTTGTAGCCTTGATACTTCCATGAAAGGATCTGATTTACCCATAAAGTCCTTAAAAGTGAGGACGAATATAATGACATGAAGTGAAACATAGTCATAAAACAAAAGTTAAAAATGTTAAGCAGTTGTAAATAATAATCTGTTGCACAGTTATCAAAACTTATAATATACATTAGGTCAGTTGACCAGATTTATTATTTTGTTCTGTTTATAATTATTTTTTCATCCGTATAGAATTGACATTTTCAGGAGAGGATTGAATGATTAATGATTCCAGAGAGTTAAAAGCCCAAAACATTAAATTGATTTACCTGTATAAGGTGAAGTAGATAAATATGGAGACAAGATGTGGGTGAGGTGGAGTAGTTAAGGAAAGATTAAGAAAATTGCTGCCTATGATCAAGATTTAGATGGCTTGTGAAAAAGGAGAAAGGAGAAAGACAAAACGAATATTGAAAGATGAGCAGAGAATTTCCATCTAAAAATAATCTCACTTTATTATCCAGTTTCTTGGCCTTAAAAGTCATCAGTGCTAGTTCAGTGCCCTCTTTGATTTCTTCTGCAGTGATCTAAGAGAACAAAAAATCCATAAATTAAGGAATATGAAATATTAAAGAGATAATGAAGGATAATGAAAATGAAACCAAAGGTAATCTCAAATTGACTCCATACTTTCTTCTGCAAATATCTAAAAAAAAAAGAAAAAGACACAAATTTAAATACATAAAATGATAAAAGACAAATTATAACATCAGAAGAGGAATATGAATTTTCAAAGAGAAAATGAAGGCTAATTAAAACAAAGACAATCTCAAAGTGCTTCCATAGGGGATGGAAAAACATGCAATACATATCAAATTGAAAACAACATTTCTGCTTGCTTCATATTTTTTTTATTCTTTATATCTTTTTCCCACCTTATTCTGAATTTATTTTTAGTGTACTTTATTGCAACAAAAAGCTAAAATATGTCAATCCTGCAAGAGGCAGATGATCAAGGAAAAATAAACATCAATTATTTCTGACAAAAGAATTTGATGATGAAACCTATTTAAATTACAAATAATAATAATAATAATAATAATAATAATAATAATAATAATAATAATAATAAAATAATAATAATAATAATGATAATAATAATAATAATAATAATAATAATAATAATAATAATAATAATAATAATAAAAATCATACGCTGCATGTGTATGGCATTGCATTCAGTACTCACAGTTATTGTAGCATTCATCATCTCCTCTCCTTTCTTTTTCATCAATGGCTTAACAAAAGGACTTTTAGACACAATCTGAAACACAAGGAAATTGCACCAATCGGGACAAGAATAATAAAAAACCAATAAAAATACTTTCAAGCGTCACTAAAAACCTTTGAATAAAGAGCACCTTTAGGAAAACTATGAAAGGTCTTTCTTGGGAGGTTGTCTTTAGAAGAGATGGTCTATTATTTCTTTTTTAGAATGTTACATAATTAAAGCATAAGCACATTGGCATCTGAGACACAAATAAATGAGCAGACACAGACAGTTAAAGAAGGATTTCATACAAACTTGCACAGAAACATCTTAGATTTGAACAATCACACACACTTTAAAGACAAGATTTCTTACCTTAAGTAAGACACCTTCCAAAACAAATGCTTGAGAAGAATCCTAAATATATATTGGACTATTTGGATATCAAACAAAGAAGTTCTCAAGAAAGCAAATATAGAGCCATTGACATTGGCAATAAAGCTTCACGGGTGGAAGTAGTTGGGACATGTCTGCAGAATGAGGCCCTTAGTAATCCCCAACCACCCTGGGATGGACGCCACAGGAACAAAGTAGGAGAAGCCACAACATGGAAACATGCGGAAGGACTGTGGAGAGAGAGATGAAGAAACGAGAATGGACATGGGGTGAAGTCAGCAAGATGGCGGCCAACAAAGATGAGTGGCATTCCTGAGTGTCGGCCTTATGTGTCACCTGACACTGCAGTGGAAGAAGAAGAAGAAGAAGAATAAGAATAAGAGGAGGAGGAGGAGGAGGAGGAGGAGGAGGAGGAGGAGGAGGAGGAGGAGGAGGAGGAGAAGAAGTAACCCTTGCTGACATCAATACTATCTGTAACCTTCCTAAACAATAAACAACAAGGTAAATTAGATAAAAAGTCTCCACTATAAAGACAAAACAAAACAGTGAATTATCGGGTTTAACCCATTCTTCAGACAGCAATAAATAGTAAACTGACTATAAAAGCAATAATTCTTACAATTAATCTAATATAATTAATAAAGCAAAATGGACTAAGTAAACAAAAGACATCTAGATCTAAATAAAGAAATGAAGAGCACCAAAGAAACTCACCTGAGCCAGGGTAGCCTCAACTTGTCCTAGGAAATCATCATCACCTAATTCCTCAGTTGTATTGTCCAAATCATAGATTCTAATCCTTACGTTTTGAACACACTCAAAATAATAGTCAACAGCAAACGGTGTGGAGAAATCTGGATCCAAGTCATTTTTGACATTCTCTGTTCGAGCAAACTAAAGGAGGTTGGGGGAGAAGGAAGAAAAAGAAGAAAAAGATGAATGGGGGTTGGGAAGGAAGAAATTGAAATTGGCATTTTATTCAGGCCACAGGTCCATACATCATAACAAATTGATCAAATTGCATTCACTTTTGGCTGAGTCATGTCATGTCAGTGGTGCAGTAAAGACAACAACATTATTGTATATTATATTATATATATATGCTATATGTCATAATTTATGTTAGAGACATTATAATAATACTTAAACATTTAAAACCTTTAATCCATAAACACCCAAAGTAGTAGATGTATGTTTTCATACAGTCAACTATTAAAACAAACTTAAGTTTATATATACATGTTTATGATGATAGTTAAACCATCATAATTTTATAACAATATAATGATCAGAACCAACTTCATTATAATAATTTATTAGGAATAATTATATGTATCCTTGAGTACACTCAATATTATATAACATCCATTTATGTATAATATATATATATATATGACACTTATGTAGGCCTATACAATATACATTTTATTATCTGTAATAACTGAAAGTGCAGCTCCTTCCAAATATAACTAACAGTAAACAGTGCAAATAAATATGTAACAATTAAAGCATTTAAATATATATGCATTTTGAAATATACATAACAATTGTTATTAGCTGTGTACTGAAATACACAGTACTGCCTCTTTTGTCAGCATTTTATATTTGGAGAATTGAAAATAAATTGTACATATAAAATATACATGCATGTACAACTAATCTAGTAACATAAAACACAGATTCGAGAAATGGACGCAGATACAGATAGTATTAATGAAAGATGGTCTTATCTTGGACAATAATTTCCTTTTCATTGTTCGATAACAGCAGTTGAGATCAACCCATGACACACTAAATAAAAAAGCAGACTTATCTGAAATATAAAAGCTGGCAAGCTGGTGCTCTCTTTACAACAGAAAAGAACACATATTATTCTTTGATAAAACAATTAAACAAAGCAGATCCATTCACTGATTTCGCAACAATGATCACTTGAAATTCAGTTCATTATTTTGGACTCATCAAAAACATTTAATTTCAGCACACAGAAAGATACTGTTACAGTGACAGAACTATTAACACTCAAAGCACAGGATGTCCTGACAGCAGCTCACAATATTTCTGATTCTATGAAAAAAGTCGAGAAATGGATGCCAATTCTGATAATGTCAATAGAAGTTGGCATTATCTTGGATAATGATTCCTTTTCATTGTGCGATAACAGTTGATAGGGAGCACCATTAACTCCCTTGAACTTTACTTACCCTAGTCAGACATATGTGGATTGAGGCTATAAAGGGATGCGTTGCTCAGGAAGCCAAATCGGGCAAGATTTATTGCATTTTGGAGCTAATTGTGAGTTGACAACTAAACTGACTCTGGAAGACAGGGAATATGTGCAAAGTGCTCTGTCTGGCGGTCTGATTCTAAAATCTGTATTATATATCCTAGTCGATCTACATGCTTTAAATGAATTTTAATTTAAAGTGTGTAACCTCTTTGTATTTCTCTCCTTGTTTGAAGTACAACACCGCACAGGGGTCTGACTTTGATGTAGTATCTTTATTTGGAAGGTTTTTGCATGAGACACGCAACTCAATTTTCTGGACCATATCATTTTTAAGCCCAGGGCCAGGAAACGATGGAGCTGCCATTATTAAACAACGCTGAAAAGATAAAAAAAAGATATATAAATATTATTATGGAAAAATTAAAAAAAACCCTAAAACTAAAAAAAAGTTTCCACTTATAAGAACACCATTTAAAAGAAGGTTTGCATATGTATTAGATGAACGAATATCTAGAAAATGGAATAAAACTTACACAGTATAGGTTTACCTCTTTACAAAAATGTTCATTCTGATCCATACATAAGAACACCGACCATAATCATGATAACATATATATACAATATATATATATATATATATATATTAAAAATGAGATGAAAATTTCCCATGAATTTGCAATGCACTGTTTGCATAATATGGTGCATGATTAAATCTACAGGCAGGTATGGCAGGTATGCTGACAAACTAAGTTTAATAATCTCGCAAGTTGACCATCTCACTTAAATCACACACATACACTGTATTTTATTGATAAAAAATGATTTTTTTGCTCTTGGTCCAGCCAAATCATTTGGATAAGCCACATAGCTGAGAGAATCGTATGAATGATAATCCCTTGTTTGTTTTTTTAAGCATCTTACAAGGAGTAGAAAAGCTATGTGCCTGTCATTTGTGTTTAATTTAAGTCCAAAGACATAGAGGAAGTGGTGACTGTGCTTTTAAATTATGGAATAATCTGCCAGTTAGTGTAAAGTGCAGTAAAGATACAGAAGATTTTAAACAAAATCTAAAACATATAACATTAATATATAAATACTAGCTTTAAGCGGTGCGTTGACAATAATGCTCTGTTGACTGAGTTTGTCAACTTTTATAAAGAAGGAGATGAAGAAGAAGAAGAAGAAAAAGAAGAAGAAAAAGAAGACTGGGTAATTCCTTGATATTTTCAATGAAATACTTGATTGAAGGGAGCATTGCAGTGACATGCTTCTTCATCTTCATAAAAAAAACTTACAAACTCAGTCAACTGAGATTTCTTGGCAATGCGCTAAAAGTAACTAGACTACTGTATTTACATGGTATGTTTTATTTTTGTCATGTGTATATAATATATTTCTGTTTTGCTAGTGACTTTCTGCTTTTCCCATTATATATTCTTCTTCTTCCTCTTCTTATTGTTGTTGTTGTCGTTGTTGTTGTTGTTATTGTGAAAACGGTACATCAGCCCCCCCCAAAAAACTTAGATATTCGTATTCAGAGACCTTTTGTCTATCTAAATAACTTGGGTTAGGTGCCGACGTCGAAAGGGGAGCACTAATAAAACTAAAACTAAACCATACATTCTGTTGGTAAAAAAATTCCAATAGTGTCCAGATTATTCAGTGTCCGAAAATAGAAACAAGTGTCTGAAAATAGACATTCACTGGGCACAGAAAAATGAAGATATCATCTTGAAAAATACAAATTTGAGTACCTCATCTAGATTCTAGATTCTAGATTCTAGATCACGTTAGTGTCGTTCTTGAGTCCTTACCGATCTAGATCTAGATCTAGATCTAGAGATCTAGATATGATATAGAATCTAGTTCTAAAAATGTTCGGATTTGTTACCTTTACCTTTAATAAATCTCTCTCTGCAATTTAGATCAAAGGATGAAAACTGATACCTTTGATGATTGATGCAAGCTCAAGTAGACTTTGCAAACAGCCTCCTCTTATCAAGAAGGCTGAAAACTTTGATCAGATAGAATCTAGAATCTAGAGTAGATCTAGATCTAGATCTAGAGCCGTGGATACTCTAGGCGTAGATCTCAAGATTGAAACACTTCCTTGGAACGGATATAGACGGTAGGCCTATAAAATACAAACAAAAACAAAAAAAAACAAAACAAAACAAAAGAAGCTCTAGCAGAACACACAGAATACAATGAATAAAGGGAAATAAGAAACTTTTTTTTTAAAGTTAAAATTTTTTTAAAGGCTATCTCCCGCAAGGTTCAAAGCTCTTTTCATGAAGAAGAGGCAAAAGAGTCCAGCCCGAACACCAAAACAATCGTGTCTGCCGTCTGCTCCCACCGCATTGAATTCACACTTCTATGAGAGGCTGGAATCTGGATTTAGATCTAATATATTATTTTTTCGAAATAAATGTAATCGTTTCATTTGATATAGACAAGATCTATAAAACTTAAATAAATCAATGGAGAGTCTAGATAACGCCAATCCTGTCGTCTTTCAACGTACGAAGGAGCGTGAGGTACTGCCAGAAGAAGAAGATGACGATGTGATAGACAAGTTTGACAGTAGAGAAGTCTTTGGTATGTGATATATGTGACAATTTTGATATTGCTGGTGGGAACAACCAAAGAACTGATTGGAATAACTGCAGAAGTGCCCCAATAACTTTTGAATTGTGTATAGAATTATGTTTTTAAAGAATTTTTACAATGGTTGTGTTAATTGCTACAGAGTGACTAGACTCT
>JBCJKE010003916.1:0-12897 GCA_039654525.1 Melibe bucephala | reverse complement strand
GTTGACAATATGCCTTTGGCAGCAGCTATTTTAATGTGGTACCTGTGACAAACTGAGGACACAATCCATATCAATAATAAGGCATTGAATTTATTATAGACCACCATACACCACTCCTCAGTTATGACTTTTTCATTTCCACATTTCAAAAACAATGAATTAGTGTTTTGAGTGGTAGATCATAATTTGATGACTCTCACTTGCATAGTAGCATTAGAGGTGTTAATATTATTAGAAAAAACTAAACTTGTTGAATCATGTGTCAAGATTTATCAACACGTACAAATACTAATACATTTATATACCTTAACTTATTTTATTTCATAAGACATGTATTTGCAGAATTGAACCCTCAGCGCTCTCAAAGACTGCATTAAGATGGACACCCCAAGGACAAAGGAAGAAAGGCCATCCGATGGAAACTTGGTGGAGAACAGTAGAAAGAGAAATAAAACAAGGGTGGACATGGGGAGAGGTCGGAAAGAAAGCAGAAGATAAGGATCTTTGGCGTTCCCATGAATAAGCCTTATGTATCACTGTATACGACAGAGGATAAGTAAAAAATGTAATTAATATTAAAAACATAATTCACAATTATACAAAGTTCCATTTTACAATGCAGGTCCAAAATAAAAGGCCAAATAATAAAGAAATGAAGTACTAACTTTGTTGGCCATTATAATTATTACAATTGGCAAGGAATGTGATTGTAGGGAACAGCTGTTACAATGACAAAATGGTTTGGCAATTACATTATATTACATTCAAGCCTGATTTGCAATACATCAAAAGAGAGGTCACAGCCCTATGTCACATAAATACTTGAATAATATAATATACTGATATGTTTCTTATAATTAAACATTAATCTTTTTGTTAAAATGAACAATTTATTTACTCATTTATTTATTATTTCATCTTTTTCTTTTCTTCTTTTTTTTTGGTCAAAGGCAAACTCTGCAAACATTCTTTCATATTTCAATATTTCCCACTGAAATTGATTGTTTGATCTAGATAGTAGATATCTAGAAGGTTTGTAAATATATACATGTATAAACATATATATGAATTTTGTGTGTGTGTGTGTGTGTGTGTGTGTGTGTGTGTGTGTGTGTGTGTGTGTATAAACCTTGATTATGGTAGGTATAGCCGCAAGATATGTACACTTATAAACATAAGCGAATGAATAAAAGATTCCTAAGAATAAATTTTTCAAAAATTCTTGTATATTCATAAAACAAAATAAGATGGTGCTTTTCTCCATGCAATCCCTTTCAAAAGCATAGCTCCATATAAATATAATTTTATTGATTTTCACACTGAACAATGGATCAGTATCTTTTTGGAGTTTACTATAACAATTTTATTTGGTTTCTGTTTACCTATGTATAAGTTTAACTTCTAAAATCACACATTATGAAATATTATATAACATTTTCTTTACTTTTCAAGAGATAGCTTTTTCCCTCTTTCTAAAAACATAAAACAAAATGAAAAAATTGCTTAGAAGCTTTCTCTTTGTATCTTTTATTTAATCTTTTCTTTCTCCATTCTTCTAAATTTGTTCTTTCCCTTGGGGGAGGGAGGGGAAATATTGTAAACATATATGACAGCAAGAGGACGTATTAAATCATGACCAACATCCAATCTCATTGAATATGTTATCTCCATCTACTATTACACGATTTTTCAAATTTCTTGGCTCTGTTTATCGCATCTGAGTGGGCTGATTTATTTTGATTTTTAATAAGTTTGTTTGTATATATAGGAATGAAGAGACAATAGTAGTCCTTTGTCTCCATGGATAAACCTTCAATAAAAAGCTGGGGTGCTACAATGTTCTGCTTATCTACTTTGACAGCTTTATGACATGCACTTCCCATTTTTCAAAAAGAAAGTTTGCACCACGCATTGAAATTGTAAATTCCTGAAAAATCTATGTCTAAAAATATCCCTTGACCAATCAGGCAATGCTTGTACAAGTTGTACAAAAATGTATTAATAAGACTGGGGAAAAACAGTAAGGCATAAAAAGGAAACAATGTTTTTGTATATTGAAAACATTTGAAAAAAATTCATTGTTAATCAATGGATTTAGTTATTGAACACTTTCCAGGAACAGACCTATGTCGGGGCATTAGGATCTTAAAGATTGTCTCTCACTATAAATTTTACATAATTATGTACAATTAATTTCCCATTTTCATACACCACGTATATTGTGGACTCCCAAGTTTATGAGAAGCAGGAACAATATTTAAATAATATAATGGATGGAAGGTAAAATGTAAAAACGTATTAAATATGTCTCCCGTGAATAAAAATGAGCTCAAAACAATTAAGTACACAACCATTCAATAAAATCATGAAAATATCAAATCAAACACTAAGCAAATCCAAAAATTGGACAGAGTCACACCCTTCAGGATAAATCAAACTTTAATACAATGGCTGCCATTAAGTCATATCTTATCATTTCTGTCCACATAACCTGCAAATTGCTTTACTTTTATCAAACATTTTGCGCATGGAAAGTTGTGCGTTGATTCACATACACTTTCTATCAACCTCAATGCATGTCATAAAATAACACAATTTTAATATTTAAACACCAGCACTATATAAAGTGCTATATCTGATACTGATTCATTCCAATCTTCTTCATATCATCAGGTAATTGAACATGCTTTAAACATTAATTATAGCCAATCACAACACAAAGTTCCTATTCACGAACTTGATAAACATTGTTTAACTTGTTAGACTATGGTTTGGGTACAATCAAAGATTTCTAAAAAAAAAAAAAAAAAAAATGGCCATGTGCATTTATACAGTCTCTTTCTGTATTCTGTCCTCATACAGACTCTACTTATTGCATCTTAGTAGACCTTATAATAAATGACAAAAGATTACTAGCATCAAAGATAAGTCCAGATCATTAGAGAATAAGCACTAAGGCAGAACTCGCATTGTCATACAGCTTAAGTGTATAACAGAGTTAGTCAATCTATAAATGTCTAAAGGTACTCCAACAAATCACAATAAGAAGCATGTGTACATTTAGAGGGGGGAAAATCGCAAATACGCGAGTTTCCTTGTTCTGTGGGTGTTACAATATCAATAGCAAACAGTTCACAGCATACAACATACATAATACTACATATGTATACATATATGTAGGACCCTTATGATGTACACCCCTAGACACTCAGAATCCATCATTCGAAGATTCGTGCCCAGCGGATCCACATAGTTTCATTCTTTTATAAATCCTTCCAGTTGTATTCAAATTTGTATTATCAATTGTGGACATACTATTTCTTAATCAAAATCTTATTGATCAGTACATGAAATGATACAGTGCATGCAAATTTTCAAGGAAAATTTTCTGTGCAGAAAAGAACAGATCTACCAATAGCATTAATGTGTTTTCATTATCCATTTTACAGGACTAAGAGTGCATAAATAAGAGTGCTTGACAAAACCTTTGAGATTTTACTTTGCCAATCCTCAGAATTTCTTTTTAAGTTTAAGCATTTAAGACCCAAATGATGCTTTGTTTAAGGTTTGAATCTTTGAAATGCTGTGAATTTGTCTATTTCCAGCCTAATGTCTTTTTCTCTACTAAAATAATACCTTAATTGGTAAGGAAACAAATTGTGGTCAAATATGTGTAAAGTTATGTGTCGACCACATTTTATCCAGAAAACGTAAACTAAATTGGGCAAATTCTTATAACAGATACAATACATGTTTACGTACAGAATGGACAGAGACTTGGGTAGTAGACCAAAGCTATGCACAAATCTAACAGATGTGTACTCACAAAATATTGGCAAGCCAAGCACATTAAAATTCTAACATTCCTTAATATTGAATAAATATATTACAAAGCAGAATAACAAAAATGATGAATGTAGGAGAAAAGTGTTCGGACCGGACCATTCTGTACTCAAACATGATGAATCAGCAACTCACAAATAATGTTGTTCCCTGAATAAACTTGTATGTTATTTCAGTTTTGCAGAATCCTGAATAAAATAATTCAAATTCTTTTAATTTTCTTTAAGCTGAAATAGGCAATCTTAAAAAGCTCTTTCTAGATGTTTATTGCTCATCCAAATACCATGTGACCATGCCCTCTTTCTCTATAAAGATCAACAACACATAAAAACACATCCAACAATGAAAAATGTAACCAATCACACATAACAAAATCAATAAGAGTTGGCATCCTCTAAAATAACAACTTGATAAGGCGAGCAATCTGGCAAGCGGATGATGCCACAAAACCATCCGTAAAAACCCTTCTCCCCATCTCGGATCTCCATTTTCCATCGAACCCAGGACCAGGAGATTTGTATGACAGAGGCGACTAATGCCAGGATGACAGACGACAAGCCCACCAAAATAGGGAATGACAAGATTAGGACTGGACAAATGGTGACACGGTGGATTACAGATTTTTCTTCACTGAAGTAAATGAACAAATTATACCATGTCAGGGAGCCATTGTAGAAGGACAAACACAGGGAAATGATCAGAGCGAATGGAATGCAGAGGAAAGAGCAGAGCACAATGTGGGGACCCTGTCGCAAACCAAGATGACAATCCTCTTTATCATGCTTCCTTGTGTCTTTAGAGGTGAGGAGCTGGTATTCTCTCTCTGTCAATTCAACTTCAACCTGAAGAGGACCAATTAAAATCATGCATAAATTATAAGAAGTGAAGTAAACATAAGAAAAAGAAAGCAAAAGAAAACAAAAACAGTGTGTATGGAATAATAATAATTTAGCTCACATCTTGACAAATGTTACAAGAGCTAACGTTTAATATCCATGAACAATAGTCATTGACAATGGCATAATATTTGCATTCCTTAACAAGTCTGATTTCCTGATAAATGAGCCGGAGCAGTTTTGATCATCATTGCCATTTTTATTTGTTTAAAATGAGATTAAAGAGTAATAAATCCTATATGAGTATGAGCTCAAAATGTTTTCCATGAAAAAAGAAAAAGATCATCATGACAATCATTCATGAATATATTTATATTTCAAGAGCCAATAATATTCCTCAACAAGGTGACCACTTCTACTACCAAATATGGCAGTGTAAATAGTGTCTCTCCTTCTTCATAAAAGCAAACTCAGTCAACTGAGTTTTCTTGTCAACCTGCCAAAAAGCAACTAAGCTACTAGTAATCACATGTTAATGTTGTACATTTAAGTTTCTGTTTAAAAATCTACAGTATCTTTATCATATTATACATTGACAAGAAAGTTTTTCCTTTATCTGAAACACTAGGGAAGTATGAATACAAAAGACTTTCTAAACAAAGATGGCAATGTAAACATTTGAGCACCAGATTCCATGTGGTTATTTTTCATTTTGAATTCTTCAAGAGTCAATTTTGCTTGGCCATTAAATACTTTGAAAGGTATGGTAACCTTATTTCTAGTTCTTTATTCATTGAAGGGTATCCACTGCAATTTGTTCGTGTTTATTTTTGTGTTACCTGATGTGTAGTTATAATTGTTGGTTACAAATCTGGCTGCATTTTTATTGTATTTTTTTTTTATTGTATTGTATTGCCTATTTCAGCTATACGTATTTGGTTTTGATAATGTGGATCCCATAAACACCTTCAATAATCTAGGATTGGTTTTACAAATGTTTTTTAAGCACTTATCTTTAACTTGTTGAGGGCAGTCATTGATATTCCTAGTAGGCCATTTGCTTTCGTACACATTGCACGGTTTTGGTCTTTCCACTGTAGTTCATTATCTTTGCACAACATCTAGGTATTTTGCACTATTTGTAGTTTTTAATATTTGGTTGTATAGATAAAAGTAATAGTTTGATTCTGTACATTTCTTTTTATTCCATTCAGTAAAGGAGTTAGTTACAGCCATCAGTTCGTTATCGAATGTTTGCTAAATGCGTCAAAATATTATTGACACAAAAAGAGAAAAAAAAATGGGGCATAGAAATGTGTTCTTTATTTCAATCAAATCGTTTCAAGTGTGTTCTTTTTATATAAGTGTGTTCTACTGTATGTATATCTAAAATAAACACACATGAGAGTATATCATATATATATACTCTACCTGAACTGCCGTGCATGACAGTATGTTATACACTTTACCCCGACTAACTGATCACCGCCACCATCACTACTACTGCTACTACTCCTACTTTTACTATCACACCTGATAGTATATTATTATACACTACCTCAACTGACTGGCCACTACTTCTATTACTACCGTGCATGACATTACATATACTCTACCTCAACTGGCTGACCACTGCTACTACCACGCATGACTGTTCCAACCATAGTAACCCTCTGACTGTCTGGACGTCTTCGATTCATTGGGACACTGGGAAGAGTGCCCTGACCCAAACTAGATATTTCCATTCCCTCTGGAGCTGGGGAACAGGCAGCATCTTTTGATCCTGGCCCATCTGATACAGATGACTCAACCAAAGGATCAGACGGGGACGCAATGTCAACCAGCTCAACATCATTCGCACCAGTCTGCAGGGAAGTCATTTTGGGAGCACTGGGTGTACTCAGGCTAGAGCGGACACACTGATGAGATTGCCAAAGAGATATCACATCTGCAAATAAAAATTGAAACTGAAATAAGAATACCTTTTCCTGTTAAAAGATTATTGTGTAAAAGTGATATTTAACACAGCAATGCTGTCATGTATGCCCTACATCAGCGCAGCCGAACCAATAATAATTTTAAAAACATAAAAAAGTAAAATATCACCCATCTATGAACCACGTCAAAATCAGCTACACATCAGATTATCTTTAGGAGATAAAATCATCAGGTCTTTTGGGCCTGTTTTTTTTTTTTTTCTCAGAACAATGTATCACCTCCTTTAACAATCCACCCAGCCAAACTAAAACATCAGCTTTACTAGTTGACAAACATTCTATTGAAATGCAATGGTTTAAATCATAATCAATCACAATTGTTCATGTGTAGGCCTTTAACGTAAATATTGATAATCTAGTTAGTAGCAATGACATTGCTATGCATGGACTAATATATATATACTAAGAGAAGTGTCGGTGCCCGGAAACTCTCTTTCCCTCTGATCGTTGCCTTTTCTAATTGAACTCAGAGTAATGAACCCATTGCAACACTGCCCATCACGACCAAAGTTGACTCATCCATGATAAAATGTTAGCCACTTGTCATATAAATATATAGCACTGACTGTTCCCCTCATAGATTTCCTCAAAGCAATGCTGAGCAAATAAATTTGATCTCTTCTGGCAAGGGCAGGTAAATTTGTAGCCTGCAACTAACTCTTGATTCACTGGAACACTAAGAGATCTAACTAAAGTGTTATACATATTATAAAATCAAATTGACATATTTCAAAAAGAAAACAAGACAATGCAAGAAATGGATTTGACCTAGCTGATCTCTGTAGGACCTCCAAACGAAGTCTTATACTTATACAATATCAGATTAAATATGGTTTGCAAATGAATTACATATGGGACAAAGAGTCCTGTTTTGATAACCTCACCAAATCTTGAATTTTGAGAAGCTTTTGAAACCTGCACAAATTGATTATAATGTCACTCAAAATCAAGCATTCATTGGTGCTCTATCGGTACGTCTGTGGTAGGACTAGTCAGTATAATTATTGAATACACCTTGTATTACATGTTCTTTCCATTGAAACTTATTACTTATGAAAACACCAATTAATTTTTAAGGTTTGATCATGTACGTAACAGCTTGATTCTGAAAGTTTTTTTATATTTGATATTTTAAGTACATGTACTTGGCATTTTTCTTCATGGGATTCTATTTTCCAGTCTTTTCCCTACTGCTGGAGTGAGTCAAAATCATTTTAGAGTATTTTAACAATCATTAATATTTTTTTATTTCTCTATATAGCATGCTATTGTCTACAAAGGATCTCATGTTGGTGCCTTTGATCAATGTCATTTATTTACATTAAAAAATAAAGTGGACCAAACAAACCCTTTGATGCTCCAGACAGAACTAAGTTGTGGCTGGTGTCTATTCCTTCCACAACTTCATAAGTTTTTTCAATTCCACCAATAAGAAGATTTGGTCTAATCAAGTAATGTGTCTTGCATCCCGTAATGATTTTGTTTAGTTAATAGCCCATGGTGATCTACTTTATCAAAAGCTTTCATGAAATCTGAGAATACTGGGTCTATTTGTCCTCTCCTATTTAAGCAGTTGCTGAGACCATTCATAGATATTATTAGTTGAGTTCTAAATTTTAATGATCCAGTATGTTTCTGTGTATGACGTGTTCAAGAAGATTACAAGATACATAATATGTTATGTACATTCTGGTTTATGCCTATCTTCTTTCTTAAAAAGTAGACCAATATTTGCATTTTTTCCATTTTTTCACTGCATTTGACATATTGACGGTGAAGCAACGAATGAGAGTCACATACACCTCAATAATTAGTTCAAGTGTACGTGGTTTCAAAATTTTGTCAGTAATTTTATCTGGACCCATAGTTATATTATACAGTGTACTTGACTTTCAAGTTTAAGGCCATGCGCTTTCAAGTTTACAGCCTGAGATGCTTCAACAGCTTTCCTACTCATTCTAGCTGTGAGGTCTCGCCACATTTTATGCTGTCTTGTGCGAGTAAGGTGATCTTATCTTGGTTGTTGTTTGAATGGATTTGTGAATGGTCGAAAATTGCGAGATCTTGGTTCAGCACAATTGGGAGTGCTGTTTTCGGTCTCCTCCGATATTACATATTTATATATCGGGTCATCCATAAAAAATGTCCTGAACTTTGAAGCTTTACAGCTTTAAAAGTACTGAAGGAATTCCAACCATTTTTTTTTATAAATAAAGGTCAACATAACATACATCAATTGTGTAAATAACATTTAAATCAAACAGCTAAGGAGGGAGCTGTGGGTTCTTTTACAAAACATGTCGAAAATTCAAATATCGAGCTAAATGAAATACATATATATATAAAATGTAATGGTGAATCCAGGAAAAAAACAACTCCTGAACATTGCATCTGTGAAATGCATGTAAATGATATTTAAAGTATGTGTAAAATATGTCACTCTACTTTTGTGTAAAATAATTTTACACAAAAGTAGAGTGACATATTTTACATTACCTGTATAAATTTTAGTCAGACATTTAGCGAAATTAATTTCATTTAGATAAAAATTCCTCTAGGGCTAAATTTGATACTGAATCGATCAGTCAAAACTCAAAACATCCTGTGTTTATTGATAGACAAAAAATTGGTATAAAAAAGTAATTTTAACTGTTAAGTGTTAATCACAGAACGCCAATATTGTAATCTTATTAACAACTCATCATTCAGATCTAGACTAGATTAGATCTAGATCCAGTTTATTCTCTAGATCTAGATCTGGTCTACTGTTGATTTGATCAGTACAACCAACGGTATTAAGTGAAAGAGATGCAATAATTGAAATTTTCTACAAAGAGGAAGGATAAAGAGGTGCCCATATAGTCAAGGAATTTCCTAATAAAGATATTCATAGAGGAAATACTTTTTTTTGTTTGTATTGGGGTAAGATTTACATTAAAGAGATAAGAAATTCAATTTGAAAGGGGAAATAAAGATTAAGACAAGTGACTGAATAGAACGGTGACTCAACTGAGCTCTTGACAAAGTAACATACTCCTGGTTTCACAATTACGTTTTATTTCATTAAGCTTGATATTAGAATTTTTTACATGTATAGTTACAGAGCCCATAACTTTGTTATTGGTGGTTTTATCTAAATGTCATTTTCACAACCAAAGTTGAATAATGTTTAAGCAAAAAAATATCGGAATTCCTTCAGTGTTTTTAAAGCTGTAAAGCATCAAAGTTCAGGACATTTTGCTTTTTTTTGGATCATCCAATATCATGTATATCCGGTGGTCCAAAATTAACATCCCAAACTTTGAAGAACTATAATAGTACTGAGGGAATTCCTATCATCTTTTGCATAAACATAGGCCAACTCAGTATACACCAATTGTGTGAATTACATTTCGATCGAATCACCACCAACATAGTTATGTGTTTTTTTAACAATACGTGCCAAAAATTCAAATATCGAGCTTAATGAAATAAAAAGTAACTGTGAAACCAAGAGTATGTTACTTCGTGAAAAGTGCAGTTGAGCCACCGATCTATTCAATCATTTGTCTTAATCTTTTTTTCCACTTTCAAATTGACTTTCTTAATATCTTTAATGCCAATTTCATCCCAAAACTCTAAAATTCAGCATTTGAGTGTTTCCTCGGTGAATGTCTGTATTAGGAAATTCCTTCCCTATTTGGGTGGGCGCCTCTCTATCCATTGTAGAGAATTTCAATTATTGTGTCTCTGTCATTTGATACCATCGATAGCACATATCAATACATGTAGTAGTCCAGATCTAGACCATAAAGTAGACCTAGATCTTTTATAGGTCTCAATGATAAGTTGTTAGTAAGATTACAATACTGATAATTCTGAGATTAAAACTTGATAGTTAGCACACTATTTTTTAAACCTAACGTTTTCTTTCAATAATACGGTGTGTTTTATGTTTTAATTGTTTCAATTCAGTTACAAATTTAGATCTAGATGCATCGTTTGTCATCTCCTATATTATGTAAATGAAAATAATAATTGACTTTATAAGTTAATCTGATATCTAGATCTAAGTCTTGATTTTGACTACAACTTTAAGATGTAATGGGTCTACTAACTGTTCTCCTCAGACTTCATTCTGATGGCAACTAATTTTCTACATCAGTACTTAAAATAATTACTTTTGTTATAGATCCGACTAAAACTAAAATTTATACAGCTTGTGTAAAAGTAGTTACCCTTGAAGTGTGTAAAATTACAATTACATAAAAAATTTATGGGTGCTAAGTTTAGATCGTTTTTTCCTTCCATATTTAAATTTTTGACATGCATACATCCCTTTAAATGTTGTTCACGAAATCAATGTAAGTTATGTTCGACTATGTTTATTATGCAAAAACAAGTTGGAATTCATTCAGTACTTTTATTAGAGCTGTAATGCTTCAAAGTTTGGGACATTATTCTATGGATCACCCGATGCATATATATACATATAGGCCTATATGAATGCAGTCATTTACTGAGTAACATGAGCACCCTAATTTTTGTGATACTTATTAGACTCATGTTGGGAAAATGTTTGATTTTGAAAAGTATTTTTTAAACTTTTGGAATACGATTGGAAAAAACAGAAGACAATTGGTTGTTCGAAAAGTATGCCTTTTATTTTAGTTTTTGGGTTATGAATTACAGAGTTACTATTTTCTAAGTCTAAAACTTCAGTTCTCTATTTACTTCTTCTCATGTAGGCCCATAGCTTTATATTGTGTCACTTTTCATGTTATTTCCCTGCATTAATTCAACTGACCTGTATGCTTATTTAGTTTGCCTATTTATCTCCTCACAGGCCTTCTTCTTTCTAATTCCTTCATATTTTACAGTTCTTCATTTTATGTTTTATTTTTAGAATAAACTAGGCTCCTCCAGGTTTTTGCTAGCACTGGAAATCAAAGATGGGAGGTGGGTATGCACAAACAGACCAGGTATCAGATCCAAAGCTGTGAAGATTAATTAATGACCAGGTGATGGATGTTTTGAAGTCAGAGAGCCTGGAGTTGCATTTTGACTGCCGTACAAAATAGATGTGTCTGTCTCAAACTTGTCATGCATATAAGGACCCATGTTGAGCATCTTGTTTTAATGTGTTGAGTTATAATGTATTGTAGCAAGATGGTGGTAGGAAGTAGAGTGCTGCGTGAGATTTACTAATAATAAAGAGAAAGAAAAAAAAGACCAGCCAAAACACATTGAGAATATAAGAGATTGTTGATGTAGCAGATGACTTGAGGAGTTATTGAAATGTACGTCAGTCACTCTTCTAGGAGTTAGGAGCTAGATGTGCTGTCATAGGTGAGGGTGACTGGTAGTTAGTTTCCAATTCCACTGTATAGTTGTTATAATATAATGAGTGTTGTAACACACGGGACAGAGCACTGACAACACACCGGTGCTAATGAGATTTCAGATCAAAGCCAATTTCACAAAAGAGAAGCAAGACTTGTTTCACACCAAAGCGCCGAAATTAACAATAAACTCCCTTGACCTGTCTAGTCTTCCTGACGGCCAATCACATGATCGTCACAGTTCCAGCCCAGACAGCAGGCATGGTGCCCATCGTAATGTGTGACTCCAGTCCGAATAGCCTCCCATGGCTATTCGGACTCAAGTTACACTTTCAAGTGAATTAGAAGTGGCACATGAATAGTGCGCACTATGCTAGCTGTCCAGGACTCTGACGATTACATATGTGAAACATGTCTCACTTCTCTTTCATGAAATTTGCTTTGATATCATTAATAATTAGCATTGGTGTGTTGTTGCACAGTAAGTGCTCTGTCTCGTGGGGAAACTACACTTTTATAAAACCAGTATGTACATTACTTTTATTGAATAGAAAGAATGTGACAGTAGCAGTCAGTATCTTTGTTGCAGTGGAATAGAGTAACTAAACACCAGGGACAGTTATTTAATAACATAAAATACTGTAAGATGATTGCGGCTATTCTGACTCGAGTCCAAATAGCCTTGGGAGAATATTTGAAAATATTCGGACTCGAGGCTGAACAGTCTGCTGAGGCTATTCGGCCTCGAGTGAAGAGGGAACGGGAAGGGAGGAAGTGAATGATGGTGGTGGGAAGATCATGATACTGCACTGCATATAGGGGTGTGGGGGGATGAGGGTTCATTTGGCTTCCATTGATATGTTAGCCGTCAGGAGGAAGATGGTGTTGGAGGGCTGGGGG
>JBCJKE010003694.1:0-11609 GCA_039654525.1 Melibe bucephala | reverse complement strand
AAATGCATACCAATATCCCTTCTTTTTTTCTTGTGGAAAAAGTGATGCAGGTTTGTAGCTGTAAAAATATTTGTTTCTTTTCAAAACTTCTTCCATTAGTGGCTTTAGCCAAGATTTCCTTCCATTCAGTCATGACATCCCTTACTCATTTCAAAGAATATTTAATATTTTCAGCTGACCCATTTTACTTCATAAAGAAGAAAGACATAGTCGAACACACATTTTTATACCTAAGAAGGTTGAGAAAATATATATACAGTAGAACTTTTCAATTATGACTTGCTGAGTAATGGTCATCTTTAATTTATGAGCAAAATTGAAATTAAAGATTGGTTAAACTACATAAATGACATTTGAATAACGACCACCTCTGTGTTATGACTACTCCATTCATTCTACAAATGAATGCGGATAACCATGCCTAACAAATGCTCATTCATTAATCGGTGAAGACATTAAGCTTTGCTGACTAAGTCCCAAAAAATGACCACAGTACTTTTAGTACATGTACTGGGACAAGTGCCTGGGGCTGAGAGGCTTATAATACTCATTTCTTTGTTGGTAGTTGACAATATTTATTCTAGAATCAGTTTGGTGTATCACTCAATGAATACACCAGTGACATCTAGACAAGGAAGAGATTGAGATGGAATTAGGTTGGTTACCTCTGCTTGTCAAATCATGTCTATGCACCTTGTTAGACAGACTCAATATCATTAATATTATAAGTGAACCAAGGTTAGGAGATTAGCTCTTTGATCAAAATTGAAATGAAGGTCTGGATTCATTAAAATTGAAAAACAACAATCTCTCTCATACAACTTATTGTATCATCAGAAACTGCCATTTTAGATCTCCAATACCTTATAGAAACAATAACTGATGACAGTGCCTGAATCTGTCGATCAATCGTTGCCTAATTTCATTGACTTAATCCTTGACCTATCAAATCTTTGAAGTACAACCAGACCAAAATATCAGACTTTGTGACAGTACACTAAAAAGTCTATTTGAACACGAGTCAACATCTTCTGGCTTCTTAAGCCACTCCACTTTTTCTAGACTCAGAATCAATATAGGTGCAACATTCTATGCATCAGGACAATGAAGAAAGGTTTCAAGTTGCCTGAAACGACAATGAATGATTGGTTGCATCAAAATATGAGCATTGCACAAAATAGTTTCGAAACTGGAACCAAGCTTAGGCGGGCAGAACACCATGTGGAAAGGAATCAGCAAGTGTGTTTGGTAGTAAAGCGATCAGTAGCTAGCCACATTGGGAAGGATTTTAGACAAAGACATAAAGACATAAAGACCTAAATGATGTTGCTCCATCATCTGAGAACTGGTGGAATGAACAATATTGGACTAAGCAGGCAGGAGATTTTTTTCAAGGATGTTGTTGTTGTTGCTGATGTTGCTGCTGGCATTCTTCTAAATTAAGCCTGTGCTAGCCTTATCACTAATATCATTTTCCTTGCCCCATTTATGGTGTCCTTTGACAAGCAAATGGCTTCAACTTCTATTTGGTACTTTCTAAATGTGTAGAAATACTTTATAATTATAATGAACTGACATTTTGGGAAAAAAAAAAAAAAAAAAAAAAAAGAAAAAATCAACACAGATTTCAACCTTTTGAAGAATTCTTTGTAAGAACAGCTAATTCCTGTCATTTTCAATTACAATTTTCCCTCCCAAAATGGCACTCAACTTTCTATAAAAGAAAAAATACAGGTGGCAATGATAATTAATAGATGCACAGATTTTGAAAAAATATGTTTTGAGTTTAGACAGTTTAGATCCAGATATCCTTGAACTTTAAAAGTGAATTAGACTCTATTTGCCACCTCGTTTTACTAATGACTTGTCCCATCATATATTGCCAGTAGTTTTATCTTTTTTACATATGTATAATTCATCAAATTATGCCTGTAAACAAATGTAAAATTAAATTTTGGAGATGAGTGATATCAATTTTCATGGAGTCTTGTCCTGTCATTGGCTGACGGGGCTGATAGGAATAAAGGGTTAGGCATTCTCTCCTGAGCATATGTTGAGCATAACAATCATCCTAACTCAATCATACCTTCAGCAAAAAAAGAATGATCTCTTTTATATACTTACTATCAAAGGATCCACACCAAATCTACCATTTCCAGGGACATAATAACATGGCTTAGGATTTTTACTGTAAATTGCATCAATGTATGCGTCTACAACGCGCAATGAAGATGAATTTGTGTAGTGAGCAGTACGGTCAGATTCCCACACGTTGCAAAGCTCTTCAACCAATTCTTTAGGATAAGCATTGGCTTGATCTTCAAGGGACAGCAGTGAGCGCTCATGTTGGAGGCTCCCTCGAAGAGCATCGACCTTAGAAAAGTAGAAAAACATATCAAAATAAAATTACATGAAAACTCTAGAATAATCCATGACCACTACTGGCTTAAAATGAAGAAGAAAAAAAAAGGACAAAAACACGACAAAAAAAAAGAAAACAAAGCAAAAAAACAAAATTTAAACCAAAATCGTTTCTGGTTAAATACCAACGATTTTGTTACACTTCATTTAAGCTGCATTTGAGTGAATGTGCCTTGGACAGAATAATATATTTATGTGAGGTTATATGCAAAAACCCATTCATTATATGGTATTTTTATTTTCTGAGTTAAGCACCATTTTGTAAAATACTGAATCTCCTGAACATGATGCAAAGTAAATTTTGGAAATATGTGGCTTCTACGCAAAGTTATAGACCGCTTCCTGACTGACATTAGCAAAATTGGGAACTTGAAAAACAGAAATTCATGCTTAAAGCTTAAACATGTAAATCTAGACCTAGATTGAATCAGTTAGTAGGTTTATCACCATATTTTGAAACAACTGATGATCTTTTCACAGTCAAAGCGGCCAGTCTATTGAATAGTCTGCCGGAATCAATCATCAGCCCACCAACTTTCAAGAACAAATTAGATAGACTTTGGAGACAACAGAATATACTACAAAATCCTACAGCACATCCTGATCTGCAACAAAATAGGAAGTACAAATCAACAAAATCTACACGCAAAGAGGACTCCTATGAGACCGATGCCACTGAAACCTCAAGTTTAAGTTCAAGTTCGTGAAGAAATAATTAATGATTACATTCATTTCGAAATCGATTACTGTAACCCGTTTTCAGACAATTTAACTTAAAAGGCCATTTTCTTAATTAAGAATTGAGCATATCATGATGAGTTTCTGAGCACATCCTCACATTTTCATACACTATATTCTGTTTCTAAAAGAAAGCTATCATTAAGAGAAAGTACAGTCGTTTTTGCAAGAATGCCCAGTGGTCGGGAAGCAGCTAGCCTAACCAAGCACTAAAGCAGAGAGGGCACTCAGGCGATAACAATCCTGCGGCTCCCAAGAGCTCATTCTCCTTATATTCTCCTTTATACTTAAAATTGGATTCAAATCTCTTTGTGGTGCATTTTGAAATGTTATGCAGGAATGAAGAACATCTTGCTGAGTTTAAATCACTTTAAAGTTTACAAGCCATGCCGCCAATTTCAGAAAGGTCAAAGACAACACTGTCCACCGAGACAAAGTAATCATTTTGCTGTGATGAAGAGGGACTCGAGGGCATTGTGTTGTAAAAATCCATGGACAGTCATTCATTTTAACCAACCACCTTGTTAAGACAAGGCAAATGCTGTCTAACGTCATTGAGCAGCTGACCATGTCTGTTAATCAAAGTCCAAATCCAGGCCACACCTTTTTCGTTGCCTTAACTAATTTGATAGGTTGGACAGTAGACCAGCAAGGAGGGCATGCATTTGTTAACTGTTCTCAGACTCAAAGCAGTAGGAAACTACTCAATTGAGTGGGAAGGATGCTTTTTGACACTAGCAAACTTTAGACAAGTGTTCATATATACTTTGTCTATATTAAGTTGACAATTCATAGTTTTTTTGATTGCCAACATGCCAACATACCGGGCACCAAGGCAGCATATTGATCAAATTGATCAGAAAGAAATAGAAGAAGTAGATGAATTTATATACCTCGGAGCAACAGTATCAAAGGAAGGGGGAAGAATGCAAGACATGAAAAACAGAATTGGAAAGACTAGAAGCACTTTCATAAGCCTCCGCAATATATGAAAGTTTGGCAAAATCAAGACAAAAACAAAAATGAGGCTATATAAAACATTAGTAATACTGGTTCTACTATATGGATGTGAAACTTCGAAAATCACAAAAAAAGACAATTACGACATCGACACATTTAACAATTAATGCCTAAAAAGAATCCTAAAAATCAAGTGGCAAGATAGAATCACAAATAAAGGAATACAGGAAACATCAGGAATAAAGCCACTTAGCTGGAAGTTACACACAGAAAATGGAAATTCATGGGCCATATACTAAGACAAGATCAAAGAAACGACTGTAACACAGCCTTAACCTGGATACCAGAGTGAAGAAGAAAGAGAGGGTGGCTAAAAATAACATGGCGAAGAACCTTGGAACAGGAAAGAAAAGCAGCAGGATGGAAGACATGGGGCGAACCAAGAAAAACAGCAACCAACAGGAAAATGTGGACAACATCTGTGAAGGCCTTATGTGACACAAGTCACTAAGGTAAAGGCAGCATATGGCTTTCAGAGGCTGGTACTCTGCGTGAAGATTCTCACAGAAAAAAATCTGTTTCATCAAAACAGCGGGCACTCAGGCAAAACCAGCATTCAGCCTGTGGGCACTCTGCGAAAACTATTGTAGCATTTAACTGAGTTGTGAATAATTAGTATCAACTGTATTTTAAGCAGAAAAAAATGTGAGCAAAATTGCCAATTCAATTCCAGTTAAAAAACAAAACTTAAGAAACGTAAAATAAAAATAATTTCTAAATGATTTATTCTTTTATTTATTCTTCACAAACCTATTGAAAAGTGACCACATATCCATGCATATAAGTTTATTGGTTTCCACTAATAATTTCTGATTCTGTAATACATCCAGGTCCAACATTATTTTTTTTTTTTTTTGGGCCCATCACTGATTCCTTGCCATTTCAAGATGGATTTATTCAACACCAAGTTATCTTCATGACTTACCAACAGATGTTTATAAAACTTCACATGCTTCTTTAACTGAATTAGACCAGACCTAAGCTGATTTTTATGTCAATCCAAAGACAAAGAGTATTAAATATTGCCATTCAAAGTTGTTATTGGGCTTTTTTCTTTTTTTTTTTATTTGCAATATTAAAGAAGAAAAATATCATTAACTTTATCGTGAACAATAAAAATTATCAACATCGCAAACAACAGAAACCTAGATTGAATACAAATACAAATAAAATGCTATTTTTTTGTTCCACTAATCTATACAATGTACCAATTTTCCTTCTGTAATTCCTGTTGCTCCGGCAAAATGTCCTGGAGCAACTGTAATGACTTTCACATCAAAGTCAGCCATTTCCCGTTTCAAGCAAGCAGAATATGCCTCAAGACCAAATTTAGTGACACAGTAAGGAGTGCTGTACTTCCAAGGATTAAAAGCTCTCTCACTTGTTACATTAACAATTCGCCCTGTATGGAAATAATTAAAATGTGAACATGAAGACGACATATATTTATTTAATGATCAATTGAATGATTTAAAATGAAAAAGAATGTTTACAGATTCAGATTATTCAAAGACTTTATTCCAATTAAGTAATGTTAGATGTAGTCTTAAAAAAAACTGACAAACTCAGTTGAACATTTTTGGCCCATCACTGTTTCTTTGCCATTTCAAGATGGGTGTATTCAACATCATGTTATCTTCACATGCTTCTTTAGACTAGACTTATGGTGATTTTTAGGCCAATCCAACAATTTTTGTTTCGTTTTTTTTGTTTTTTTGTTTTGTGTTTCGTTTTTTGTTTTTGCTCTTTGTTCTTTGAATGGCTCATTGCAATTTCTTCCAATTTATTTTTGTTACCTGGTGCATACTTATTGCTGCTGATAACAAATTTGCTTGCATTTTTTGTACTTACTCTATAGCCTCTACTACGTATTGATAATGTGGATCCCATAAACACCCTATATTTTTTAAGGCTAATTTTACAAATGATTTGTAACATACATCTTTGACATATTGTAGACAGCCATTGAAGTTAGGAAAGTTAGGAGGCCATTTGGTTTCTCTTTTGACAAAGCCTAAAATACAATAATTTAACTGAACCTTTCCTTATACTTAAAAAGTCTCCAGACAGAACCTGAAAAAAAATAAATTCTGCTATTTCGACTTGATGACCATGCCAACCTTAAATAAAAGAAAGAAAAGGAACAGTCCTATTAAAATGTGGCATATGAGACCTACCTTTGCTCTGGCGCAGCAATGGCAGACAGGCTTTTGAAACCCGAATGGGACCAAACAAATTCACCTCAGCAACTCTGTGATACTGTATCATGGATACAAGTTCACATGGTCCTGCAACATTGATGCCAGCATTGTTAATCAATGCCCAAAGACCTAAAGTGGAAAGGTATAGAGTGTCATTTTATAACATAAACAAATGTATTAAAATCTAGTATGAGTTCTATAAAAATCTAGGATGTATTCTAGTTTGTTATAAATGAAAATGTTATTATCTCATTTTTCCCAAAAAAAATTGGGATCTATTGTCAAAACTCTAGAATCCATACTGCAAGTATTTTCATCTGACTAATTTGTAATAATTTTGGAATCAGTTTGTCGAGCTGTATTGTGTTGAAAGCACTGGTGGAATTGATGAAAAGGTGTTCTTATACAACCTTTCAGAACACTGAGGTGTTGATATCAATATCATTGATAATCTTTCAACAATGATACAGTTTTGAGTTGCTCCCAAAAGAATTAATATTTTACTGATTTAAAATCAACAATATATAAACATAAATATATAAATATATACGTATGTACTCAATCTATTATGAAGCCAATAAATGAAAGGAGGAGACTCTAATAACGCTGCAATATTCTTATTTTTCTCAGTTTACCTTGATCCTGGCAAATTTCTCTCACTTCCTTGACAGCTTCCTCCACACTGATTTCACTCGCCACATCCAGACTGACAATGTCCACCTTATTCACCCATGATCTTGCTTTCAACTCTTGTGCTCCTGGACTGTTTTCATCATAGCAACCAGCAATCACCCCAAATCCAAGATCACGGATTGCTTTGGCACTGGCGAGACCAAAGCCTGGAAAAATTTAAGTCATAAATATTGGAAAATCAAAACAAAAACAAAACCTTTAAATCAAATTAAGAAACATAATGTGAGCATTGTACATCACATCCGGTAATAAAGACATATTTGCCAGAGAAATCTATGGTCTCCTTAGCAAAAGCCTTCAAACTTATGTTCTGTAAAACAAAAAAACAACAAATACATTACATAAATGAGAAAAGTAACATTTAAAAAAAAACAAAAAACACTAAAAACCCTTACCCTACCTCAATAGAAAGAAAAACAAAACAAAACAAAACAAAACGACAAAAGGCAAAAACCACAACCAAACAACAAACAAGCAATGACCCAACAAACTCAAATCCCAAAACAAACACAAAAATTAAAGATAACACAAACCTGAATCACATCCAGTAATGAAGACATATTTGCCAGAGGGATCTATGGTCTCCTTAGCAAACTCATTGATGCACTCATGGACAACCCAAGCTAGAAATATTACCGTCAACAAAAGGCTGATCTCAAAGATATAAGCATGAATAATGAAGCCCACAATTAGGTAAAGTCCAATCAAAAGTGCAATTCGTTGCTCCTTAATACCAATGTACTGGTTTAAAGTGTCTGTGAAATATAGTAATAATAAATACTTATCAGTGATGGAATTTATTTCAATGAAAAACTTAAAACAGAGAAATTCAGTGAGAGAGCTTTCCTCAGGGATTATCATTTTAGACACACAATTATTTCTGTGTTTGGACACTTTGCAAGGTGTTTTTGGACACTGATACAAAGTCCATAAATATCAGGTTTTCCCCAAAAGCATGGACAATAATAAACAATGGCAAAAGTAAAATCAATGCATTTGAAAATAAACATTACAAGAAAATACTCTGAGTACCTTGCACTGTAAGAAAAGCAAATATTATAGCATTAAAGATTAAATATTAGAGAGCTTATATTATTAAAATAAATCATGAAACAAAAAGTCTTACTTTGGTCTTCTGAGAAGACATGACACTTAAAAATCTTTTTAGAAGGCATGGTAGACAGGAAAAGATGATGAGGCAGACTCAGCTGGCGATAGTCTCTATGCCAGTGGATGAACTGCCTGATTACAGAATGAGGAAGAACAGCACAGGAGGGGAACATGTATTGGGCAGCTATGAGGGAGGCTATTTCCAGGAATGATATGCCAAGAAGAAGAAGAAATTCCAAAAGAACTCTACCAACAATATACAGTCAAACCTGCTTAGCAATTATTTGAATCTATAAAGATATCACCTTTATCAACAGCCAGTACAGGTACTCTGTGACACCCTTGATGTTTTTTTCTCATAATTTTAATCTCATCATCGGTCTAATGTAGTCACAACTAGTCCATTAAAAAAAAAAAAAGGTCATATTACTTGCTCATAACAGCCACTAGTATTGAGAATCCTTACAAATTTAATTTGTCCTACTAAATGATAGCTGAAAAAGCCAACACAACATCCCTACCTTACGGAAGCTAAGTTTTCTTTTTCACTTTATGTTGATCTAGATATCTTTTCCTTACTTTTTTCCATTGGAGTTTATTAATTGATTGTATTAGATTAATTGTAACAATTATTGCTTTTATTGACATTTTACTTTTTATTGTTGTCTGAAGAAGGGTTTAAACCCAAAAATTCACTATTTTGTTTTGTCTTTATAGCGGAGACCTTTTATCTAATTTACCTTGTAGTTTATTATTCACTTTGAGCTCTCCACTGTCGCATTCTCTTATATTACACATGGACAGATAATAGTGCACTATGCTAAACATTGCCTAATGTTACACGAGACATTTGCCTTAGCTAGACATGGACATGGTGAATTCTTCCTTATGAATGTGCCAAAAGTCTTGTCCGCTTTCGTCTAGACCCCTGGCTGTGTCGATCGCTACCAGTTGAAGATGCCAAAAGCCAAAGTCTGAACTGCTAAGCAGATATCATTGAACAGGACAGAATCAACAGACTCAAATAGGTCTGCTGAGCAGGGGAGGAGGTGGCAGTCATAACCTAAACTGCGAGTGACCACTGCTCTTTATTGACAAACTAGATGCATTAACAAGGTTGGTCAATTCAAAGATAAAATAAGATAAGAAAAAGATAAATTCTATTCACCCTTTAAAGGAAATTTGGATGGATAACATGCCATTTTACAATGTCACATTATAACATAGATTCATAGTATGTTAATTATACTTGAATAATAATTTCAATGTGAATATGATATATATGAGGCTTTGCCAGAACCTCGTCACCAGATTTGGACCAAAAAAGGTCTGAATCCAATTTTCAACATGACATGTTTCTTATACTAGATATTCAAGTGCAAGCCGTGGGCTTTCATTTTTACTATGTATGGGACCTGCATTTTTTGTGAATATTGAGATATGAGGCATTAATTGATAGATTCCCATATAAGATGTTCATAACAGTGATGTCACATAATTTTGGATAAAATAAAATATTTATCAAGGGAATGTAATAAATTTTTCTCTATATTTAAGAGTTAATGTAACTTACAACATGTCATATTTCATGTTGAGGAACTGCGCATTTAATGACATTTTGTCATCATCATTATGAACATAATGAAGGAAATACAAACTTTTATATTTCAACACCTTATTTATCAATTATTGTTCCTGAAAGATTTGAACCTAATGGATGACAGATGACAAAAAGTCAGTTGCCAATCAAACATAAAACTTACTAAGGCAATAACAAAATATGTTTGACTCTCATAGTAAAATGAACATTTATTGTAAGAAATTCACATTTTAAACCAAAAGGGAAGATAAAAAAATTTAACATACTTAAAAGTAAAAGTAAAACAAAAGTTGGTAATGGGAAGTGGAAAATGTTATGTAAAAAGAATAAGTAATAACTATAAGTTTAAATACCGAAAAAAGGCTGTTCATGTCAAAACATCCACAAGAATAATAAATTTCATAGAGTGTAAGACATTTACAGAACATAGCGACTTACAACATTATACCTAACATGTAAAGGGGAAAAATGGAAATTTTGTACATGTAGCATTTTGCTTTATACAAAGTATATATTTTAAATGGATGAAAATGAAACCGAAAATTTAGAAAAGGGCAAACCATACTTAAAAACAAAGTTACTAATTAATTCACTCCATTATTACTTTTATTACTATTTCTAATGCATATTTCTTTATTTATTTAGATCATTTTGTACTGATAAGTAAAAACTGTTTCCTTTGATTACTATGATTACTATCTTTTTCATCCAATTTCAAGCTCACCTCTGCTCCAATAGAGCAAGCCTTTTCCAATGAAAAAATCATCTCCCCACATCAATTTCCCCAATGTCTATTTCATGAATTTTAGCCTCACCCACGACCCATCTTTTTCTACTACCTGTACTATGTAGGCCTTCCCATTAGAGGACCACTATAAAAAAAAAAGAACCCTTAGAGAGACGAAGGTCATCAGTCTCCTCACGATTCTGTGTACGGTCCCCACCAAACTCACTCATTTCATGTTCCTCCTCACTTGTACTTGTATCCTCCTCTACGGGCACTGCTTTGCCCCAATTGAAGCCTTAGGAACATGCATGATCCCCTCTGATCTTCATTTCCTAGAGAATACAGGGGGGTAAATTGATTAAAAAGATGTTTTCAGGAAACTCAATGACAACACATCTGAAACAACCAAGGGCACTTTTGACTCATTCATAACTAGGTCCTAATTTTAAATACATGGATGACACGGCTTAAGATAAATTTTTTTACCCACAGAAATAGATATAAAAAGCAATTATCGCCATATACGAATAGCTTTCAAAATGTCAAAATGTCAAGAGGCGCAGGTCTGCAGTGATCCGATAGCGAGGTCACCACAAGGTCAACGACCTGGCATACCTAGGCAATCAGTTGATTTGTTTTGGTTTGACTGGGGGTTATAAGTGATGCTTAAAGGAATTAATACTTTGAAACTTTATGAACCCTTGTGTTTCTATAAAGCTTGAATATTCAGCTGATGTTGATATTCGATCTACTATTTTATTGTGTCTGTTGTGGTATTACTAATCTTATTTCCTTGTAATATTGGGAAAGGGTTTCATACTAACATATAGTGTTATAAACGTGTACAATTGGTTCTCAATGTGTAGTAAAGGGTTGGCCTACCCTTTGTCCTTTAGTAGTGTATGGGCAATACTTCATCGTTCAGATATTACACCCTTACATCCCCCCACCCCGCCCCCCACCCCTCCCGCTTTACACCTCTATGCCACGTTAAGGTCCTGTAGGTGTAGGCCTACTACTGTAATGGTCTAAGGGCCGTAACCGTACATATTCCTAATGTTAATAATTATAACCAGAGTTACCCTCCTTGTGGAGTGGA
>JBCJKE010003583.1:0-12902 GCA_039654525.1 Melibe bucephala | reverse complement strand
ACATATTTATTAATGTGTAGCCTAGAGCTAGACCCGATAGCCCTAGATGTAGGCCTGTTGCAAAAGAGGGGGGGGGGGGGGGGAGGGGGTAGGGGGTGGGAGGTCCGTGGTGGTATGGTGTCATACGCTTTTCAAGTACATGGAGTATTGCAGTAATCATCATCATCAAGCTTGTCTTCTCCATGTCTTCAGCACATCTTGTGTAACCTGTGTTGGTGGTAATGGTGGATGTGTTTTTTGTCTATTTTAATTATTATAAGTATTTTAAGTAAGTCAAGCGTTGTCCTCCACGAGCTCGTTTTCCTTCAACAAAACCTGACGTTACCAGCTTTTCAATTCCATCCCGTCTCCAAACGTGTCCAAAAACCGCATTTGTCTTTGCCTGGTCATACCGAACAATATTCTCTCTTTCAATACGCCTTTACACTTCCTTGTTTCTTATTAATGCAGTCCATGGTATTTTCAATTATCTTCTGTAAATCCACATTTCGAAATATTCTAGGCGTTTTCTCGATTCCGCATCTATTATTGTCCACGCTTTACATACGTATAAAAGCGTTGGGAGGACGTATGTCTGTAACTGTGATATTTGTAGTTTGGTGTTCCTTCTAAGTTTTGCGTTGTTTATAATAGTAATTGGCTCGAGTTTGTGGAATGTCTGCTTTGCAATTGATATTCTTTGTTTAATTTCCTTTGTGTTTTTACAGTCATTTGAGATGTTTGATCCAAGGCATTTTAATCTTTTAACTTGTTTAATGTTTACGCCTTTGCTTGTTAATTTGAATGGTTGATTCATATTTTCTCTTAAGGAAACCGTACATTCTGTCTTTTTCACGTTCAACACCAGTCCTCTTCTTTCACTAGTTTATCAAGCATTTCTTCGATGTTATCTGGCGTGTAAGTGTAAGCCATCACATCTGCATCGTCGGCTCGTTATATTCACACCACCAACGCTGACTCCTTTCATGTCCTAACACCTAGTGTTAGACTTAAACCAATGCCTCATTCTACTGCGGCTTCAAATGGTTCTGTCTGTCAACTGTCAGTACGCGTTTCACGCTACAGTTAAATAGTCTTAGAAATGGGCCCAGATGAAAAAAGGCGGTTATAGTTCACTAAACTTGAGGTATGCGATATTGACTCACGATGATGGACTTTCCATACAAAAAAAAAGTAGATCACTAATCAGAATCTTATCACCATATTACAGTACGCTACACATGTACTTTGCTACACTAATTACACTTACAGGTCACGAGTTTGCAGGCGACGATGGCGGTGTGTGTAAGTGTAAGTGTAACAAATTGGACAGAACCAAATTATTACGACGGCGTCGCTATGCGCTAGGTAGAATCATGATGCTAGTCTAACGCCTTGCACTTGTCCTAAGCGTGCATTAGATAGAGTGAGTGACGGCCGACTTATACTTATAACTACCCTAATTTACAGTGGTTTCCCTTTAGGATGGAGTTATTAAGAGTTGCGTCCCTTAATTTCAACCATCCGTCCGCACATCGACACGGCACTAGGGGCCTACACGTTTTTGATGTTTTCTTTTAATTGTTTTGGGTTTTATATTGTTTGTTTTGGTTTTGCGTTGTTTTGTTTGGGGGGGGGGGGGGATAATAATCATCTGTGTGTTTTATTTCTTTTGATTGTTTGTTTATTTTTAGCCAACAATTACAAATCAAATAATCATATGTGGCAATGTGAGAACATGAGTTTAAAGTCTCGGGCTACCAGTAGGCTCTGTCCAGTCTCACACCATGCTCGTCGGCAGTAGAAAAAAAAAGAAGAAAAAAAGACGACAAACCAATTCTAATCCTTGTCAATTTTTTTTGTGTGAAAATAGCTACAAAAACCTTTAAAAGTTTTGAAAAAGACACTTACACTGACAGTACTAACACAGACACATAAGACTATTCCCACAGAGTGACCACAGTAGTTGAATAGTAAAGACAAGAGGGTGCCATGTTAAGTAACTTTGACGAGTTTGCACAAATTCAGACCAAGGGCCATGAGGAGCAATTATATCCACATTTAACATTGGACAATATAATAATAATAATAATAATAATAATATTATATATATATAATTATAATATTGAATTTCTGATTAAGTGTAATTTAGCTAGCATATGGTCGTATGAGTATCAGTCGCATTGACTGACCATATGACGGTTTGGTCTTAGAACCAGAAACCAGGAATACTGGACGTTCTCATACTGGTGCAACTTGTGCTTTGATTTTTACTAAATTCTCTTCTTCTTCCTCTTCTCTGCCTCTCAGCTCCCCATGGAGCACTGGCCATCAACAAAGGCTTTCCACTCCCTCCTGTCTTGCGCCATTCTTTTCAGCTGGACCCATGTCTTCTGTTTTTTCATCTCTGCCTCTGTCTCCCTTTGCCATGCCATACGGGGCCTCCCTCTTGCGCTGCTACCTTGAGACAAGCCTTTTCTGGTGATGTTTTCCTTTGGTTGTCCCAGTGCATCTCCACTTTCTTCTTTTCAATTCTATTTCTACAGGTTCTACTAAATTCTCTTAGGATTTGTTTAAATTTTATTAGTATTAGATTTCAAACTGAAAAAGTGACAAATGCGTTATTTAGAGAGGAACCATAGCCTAAATATGTGACTTTCTGTTTGGGAGCTCAAATTAAGTGGTAGATCTATGCATGCATTAATGATGCATTATTTAACAAATTTAATTTATTACAAAACATTAATTCTTGGCTATTGGAATAATAGCACAGTGCTTTCACTATTTGGGAAATTATCATGGAAAAGGAGTAGTGCATGTGATCTACACAAAAAAATTGCAGGTTTTTGCCTGGTAGCTTAACTCAATTGCAGGTTTTTTTAAGCTTGGTCACTGGCACTCATGGTCTTGTTGAGTTTTATTACTATCCTGTTAGTAGACTAGGCATAGCAGCACTGTTTGCTTAGCAAGTATGCCTGAGCAAACCAATATCAGTGTTCAACAAAAGTGGGAAGGGAGAAGTCATGGTGACAGAAAAAAAAGTTCATTTTAAACGGACTGAGTACGATCCATGTTTATATACACCAGACTTTGTTAAGTTGACATAAATAAGAAGAAAGAAAAGAAACTGGACAAATGCTTTATCTTAATCTTAAGCTAGTTTATCTTAAGTGGACTCCATTGTATTTACGGTGGAATGTTTAGGGGTATGAGATTTCATTGCACTGTCTAGATCCCCATCCCCTCTCTACTTCTACTAGTAGGCCTTTTTGCGTCAATGCTGACGATCTTCTAGCAATAGAATTGCTACGCCTGGGCTGGTATTCTAAGAGAAGCGTGGGTGCCCAGCCACACTCTCTTCCCCTTTGATCGTTGCCTCTTCTAATTGAACTCAGAGTAATGAACTGGTCAATAAGTCTGAGGTAGAAGTAGAAGAAGTTGTAGGGGTGAATAAGTCCGAAAGAATTTTGGTAGGAATTGAATTTTAATTCTACTTCTAGGCAAATCCTACCAAAAATGGAACTCCTCTACAATCTTCAAATTATCTGCACAACCCCCTAGTGAACCTGAGGGTACTGTACCACACTTGGTATGCTAAGAAAAAAAAAATTAATAAAGGATCAAAAATGGACACAATAATTTTTGGGTAATCTCCCTTTAATTTTTGAATTAAAAGCTGAAAGGACATGATTGTGCTGGGACCAAGAGATGGGTTACTGCCGATGAAGTATGACTGTGAAATGGGGTAGCATGGACATTTCATGATTACTTCTTCCTGCCTCCTCTCTCTTTCAGCTGTAGCTGGACATTGGCTCCATTGGTAAAGTTGTAGAAAGCCAGGCTGTTTGAGTCTTTGATGAACATTCCCTGTAGAAAGAAAAAAAAAATACATGTATTTCAGTTTCAAATTGTTGTTTGTTTTAATAAGGAAGAAAAAATATTTAGTTTGAATAAATGTAATTTGTGGGGTTCACACTACAGACACCTCGGACATATATATAAATATCAGTATTGCTTTCCATCCAAACAAATGTCGCAAAAACATTTAAAGTCCTGATGTTGAGGATCTGTCCAGCTGTGATGCAGCCCAGTTGGAAACCTACTTGGTCTTCAGAACATATTCTATCTTCTCGTGGTTTGAGCATTTAAGGAATTAATTTGAGCATATCCTTACTGGTATGACTGAAGAGGCAGATACTGCAGCAAACTGTAGGACCTGCATCGCTTCTGACATTACCTTTCTTTGCCAGACTGATTACCCTTCTTTGCCAGACTGATTACCTTTATTTGACAAACTGATTACCTTTCTTTGCCAGACTGATTACCCTTCTCTGCCACACTGATTACCCTTCTTTGCCAGACTGATTACCCTTCTTTGCCAGACTGATTACCCTTCTTTGCCAGACTGATTACCCTTCTTTGCCAGACTGATTACCTTTCTTTGCCAGACTGATTACCCTTCTTTGCCAGACTGATTATCCTTCTTTGCCCCACTGATTACCCTTCTTTGCCAGACTGATTACCCTTCTTTGCCAGACTGATTACCTTTCTTTGCCAGACTGATTACCTTTCTTTGCCAGACTGATTACCCTTCTTTGCCAGACTGATTACCCTTCTTTGCCAGACTGATTACCTTTCTTTGCCACACTGATTACCCTTCTTTGCCAGACTGATGACCACAGCTTGAAGGACAGAGTCCATTGTTTCGACCATTTGCCTGTATGCCACGTATATTTCTAATGTTATGAATATGAAGCAAATTTTTATGCTTGCGTCTCCTTCTTGCCTGCCTGCCTATGCAAAGTAGCCTACACCAAGTTTATAGCATTGACCCCTACTTATTACATTACACACTGACCTCTGACCGACCAATCCATTTAGTATATATATATATATGTTTACATAATGAATGAAGAAAATCTTTGG
The DNA here is from genome assembly GCA_039654525.1 of Melibe bucephala. Lineage (NCBI taxonomy): Eukaryota > Metazoa > Mollusca > Gastropoda > Nudibranchia > Dendronotidae > Melibe > Melibe bucephala. The sequence continues at coordinate 7,997 of JBCJKE010003583.1, read as the reverse complement.
CCAAAGTAAATAAATAAATTGTATTACAATGTACATCACACAGCCAGATTAATCACGCTGCAAGCAGTAATAATTTCAGTTTGCTTCCTTTGTGCTGTTCTTTAAAAGCCTAATGACTTGGAGCAAATGGTAACAGTACTGCCAAGACTTTGATAAAAAAAAAAAATCTAGATTTAATTCGCATTCGTTTCAATGCTAAGGGGACTTTTTCAAGACAAAGAAATTATTAGATCTTTGAAGCCAATCGGCTTCTTAAAGTCCTGGCAGTACTGTTTCCATTTGCTCCAAATCATTAGACTTTTAAAGAAAAGCACAAAGATTGCCTTGGTGGTAAGAACGCTCTGCTTGCCTCGGCGAGACGATTCGGTGTCACTGTTCCGGATTCAATTCTCAGTGGAACCACAAAATTTTCTCCCTTATATTTCCTATTTTTCTTTATTAAACTCTTCCCTCTGTATTTGTAATTATTTTCTGTGGGGCTTTCTTAATTTGTCTAGATCTAGTGTGTTGGATATAATAATTTCTTTGTCTTATAATTCAGCCCCTAGCCTCATACTTGGGAACTATTTCAAAGGTGACAAGGGGGAGTAAAATCTGGGGTAAGCCGTTTTCATTTTACAGATTCAGTCTCTTTACTTATTGATTGACATGATATCTATATTTACTTTACTGTAGTTTTTCCTTGACAACCATAAAGTAGGGTACAAACCTCGAAGAGGAGTTTCTGTTTGCCCGCTGGCATTCCCAGCTTCTCGTTGAGCTTCGCTTTGAGCACCGCCACCTGGATGAATGAAAAAGAAAGAAAAAAACGTTAGTTTTCTATGATGGGTGAGGGAATTGACTTACGACAAATGGCTAGGCATTTGTTGCGAGGCCATTTCACAGTCCAGATGCAACATGGAAAGCAAGGTTCAATAATTTTGTCCCTATAGTAGGGGACAATATCATTTTTGAGACATTTGTAAATTAACCAGAAACTTTAAAATTAATTCATTGCTGATAGTGAACCAGTTGAGCTCTTAAACTTCAACACATTCCGATTCTTTGGAATGAGGGAGATAAATTAAGCTGCATGATTTTTAAGCGTTTTAACTGTAAAGTTTGCTATATGACGCAGATCAAGGTGGGAATTACCATAAAAATGCAGCTTACAAATATATTGACTAGAAATCAAATCCGGCAAATGTCAGACCATATCAACAGATCTTTGTGATTTTTGTTTTTTCTTTTTTTTCTTTCTGTTTTTGTCATTCTCATTCTGAATTTGTACAGCAGCATCCGCCAGCATGGTTTAGTTTGTTTAACACGACCAGCAATTAAAGTGAGATTTTGACTTACAGAATCTGTGATAGGTAGAGTGAATTCCACTTTCTGTCCGTTGAGGTTCCATTCCGGTTTGTCAGCCATTTTGGGAACGGCCACAGACACTCGCACGTTGCCCTGGAAAATGCGGAAAGATGGTTCGTCAGACTTAAACTTAAATTGTTCCGGATACAAGAAATGTGCATTCTATGACTTAAGCCCTTTACTTGGATTACTAGATAATTGTTTCATACAGCAGCACATTATTTGTGTACCATTTCATACTGGAACATTATTTTAAACATTACTTGATACTGGCAAATATTATTGTTTGACATATTACTGGATATAACCATGTCAAGTATTAGCAGACAATAAAACAAATTTCAGCTTAAAATGATCTTCTCTTGTATTGCTAATAACTCATTAAAGTCGTGATAAACACAATAACCTGACTGTCTGCTAAAGTCACATCATATAACTGACAATGTATTGAATTGAAAGACCGGGACACAAAACAAAACCACAATCATTTAGTGCTAGTGTTCCACTTATGGACTACAACAGCAGACCTTAGGCAGTTTCCAGTGGTAGAAAAGGTTAATGTTTATATTTTTCATCACTTGGGAGTGGGAGTGCTTGGGAAAAAACTGATCTTGCTTTGAGTTTGAGTATGATTGAGGTATGGTTGCCTGATCAGTTCAGCAGACACTCAAACTGGAGACCACCAAGACCCCAGTTCAGACCCAAGTGACAGGTGTGACATGGAAAAAAGATCCCTAGACATTTTCTCAACCTACTCTTGTCATTAAACTAAGAGTAGTAATGCGCATGTAAAATGGCATGTAAAAAAAAAAAAAAAAAGAAGCAAAAAGCAAAATAAAACATTTGCAAAAAAATGAGAAAACCCAGCCCCAAAGCCAAAACATGACCCGTACCCGGTTCTTCTGCAAGAAGATCTCCTCTGGAATCAGGCTCTCTTCTGTCTTCTGTTTCTTGGATGGCGGTTCGTCTGGGGCAGCAGGAGGCGGCGGTGCAGCTGCCATGGGAGGCCGAGGTGCCATCATAGGGGGCGCTGGCTGCATGCCCATAGGGACGGGGGCCATCATTGGTGGACGGTGGGGCATTCCTGGGGAAGAAGCGCCACAACAAATATTTAAATGTGTGTGTATGTGTACAGTATGTGTGTGTGTGTGTGTGTGTGTGTGTGTGTGTGTGTATTTGAGTGTGTGCAAGGGGTACTTTTTATTTGAAAGGTTGAATTTTCTACGAAGTTGTAAACGAAAAAGTTTGCTTCTTAAATAAACCATAAAAGCACTTTATTTTTTTCTTAAAATAGTGTCATTGCTCAACATAATTTTTATTTCCTCTGGACAGCTTATCATAAATTTGAAAGAAAACAGCATTCTATAAAAACGACTGACTTACACAGTTTTAACCTTTGAATGAAAATAAAAATTTCAAACCAGCCCAAAATGGTAGGAAAAAAAAAAAAAGAAAAAAAAAAAGAAAGTCAGTCCTTCGTCCTTACCCATCATCATGGGGGGTCGTGGTGGAATGACCATCATCTGTGGCATGCCCATCCGCGGCGGGTGGTGGCCCATCATGGGTTGCATGGGCGGCATGTGCTGGGGCGGAGGGGGCCGGGGCATCGCCTGCTGTGGGGGTGCTGGCGGAGGAGGTGGAGCAGGGCCCCCTGATGTCGGCTGAGGAGGGGGAGGGGGAGGGGCGGAGCCCCCCGATGAGGATGGTGGTTGTGGGGGCAAAGGTGGCTGTTTGGGCTTGGCGGGTCCGATCTTCTCCTTCTCTTCATCCGGCCTTCACGTCAATTGATGGACAGCCAGGGGGAAAAATCATAGAGAATTTCACTTAAAACGTAAGCATTTTTATAGGTTCAACATCTGATAGTAATATACATGACATTCAGCTGAAGGGCGTGTATCATGTGCAGCACTATAAACATTAGCACAAACACACACACAAAAATAAAAGCAACAAATTTTTAAATAGAGAAAAATACAAAACAAATCTTAAAAAACCCCAACAAAACAAACAAAAACAGCAAAAAACATAAAAGGAGAAGAAAATAAATGTTAGAAAAACATACACAAATTATAGAAACTTTAAAATCTGAGGATAAATATATTTAGATACACACAGAGATCTATTGGCGTCTTTCTTGACAGTTAGATGTCATTAAAAAAAACAACAAACAATTGACAAGACTACGATAAAAACATATCTATTGGCGTCTTTCTTGACAGTAAGATGTCATAAAAAAAAACCCAAACAATTGACAAGACTACAATAAATACATATCATTTACAGATACCTTAATTCTATAATTTGTGAAGAGTAAATCATTTCTTAAAAATTCACAAAAACAATGTGAGCTAAAACGACAACATACAATGCCCACTAAAACATAAAACAATAGGCTAAACTTTACAATGACTGCTAGAACATAAAGGTATGGGCCGAAATGTGAAATTAAAACTATGTCAAACTTACAGGAGACCCTTGGCCTTGTGGATGGCAGCTATCTGGTCGGCCGTGGAGAAATTCTCTCTGGCCAACTGGGACACCTTTTCCATTGAGGCCGTGTGTCCGTCCCACACCACTTTGGTCTCTTTCCTCTCTTCCTCTCCAATCTGAAAGCAACACAGAGCAAATGGAATGACTGATTCCACAGAGCAAATGGAACGACTGATTCCAAGAGTTGACAGGGTGGCCTGATTTGGTTGTTCCAACAAATGTAAATAACCTTGCATGCCCAATCACAGTGTCTCCAACGGGACTCTACTACTATTAAATAAGAATAAGACAAATCAACAAGCCCCAACCACCCATAAAAAAGAAATAAACCATGCGAACAAGAGCTGAAGAATCACTACATAAGCATGGAGGCTGCAATGTTAAAAGAGATGTTTTTATAAAGAAGCCTTGTCTTGTGCATATTTTGATAACTAATGGAGAGGAAGGAGACAGCAATGATACGTCCGGCCATCCCAGGCAATTTACCGTAACAAGAGCAAAACAAAGAATAAAAAAAGAGGTAAGGAGAAAACCTCACAAACCTTTTTACCAATCTGCGTTTCCTCAGTGCCGACACCAAAGATATCGGAACGTCTCTCGGCCAGCTGTTTCAGGCTGGAGTCGATGGCCGAACCAGGGGCCAGAACTTCTGTGTCTTGGTTTTCGGCCATAGACCGCTGTCTGTCCTCCATCCACTTGGGATCCAACAAACCTGCCAGGATGGCCAAGATAGGGAAAAGTGTTCAATCCTGTTCATCATGTGCTCTACTCAACATTCTAGCCATTAAGATTCTATACCATTAAGACATAAATAATTCTTAGCACAGCACCATCCAAGCTTTTCCACAAATAAATCTTCATAATAGCTACCCTGCTTCTTTTGGAGTCTTCCAGTACAAGAAAGCCAAATTCAAAATTAAATTTAAAATTACTAAATCCAAAATGACAATTTATTTATTTTTTTAAATTTGTACTGCTTCCCTTCTTCCTATTTTTTCTTTGGCCTTTTAAAAAAAATAAAAGCACTGGGCCCAACTGTGTTTTGTTGGGGATTTTTTTTTGTTTTGTATTTTTTTTTTTATTTGGGAAATAAAAGGGTCAATGAGTGCGCTTAAAATCCCTAATTTCATTTTATCCTCCTATTCAAGTAGAAAACTACAAAATACAATTGTTATCTATTTAATGTGTGTAATTGTTCATGGAGGAGATCATTTCGGTTGATGTTGATATAACATACGTAAATAACAATTATTTATTAAATCTATTCAACATAAAATTTTTGTCTGAGATAGAAGTTACTTTGTCTCTAGTTGACATGGAGTACGTGAGTTGAATTATAAAATGCAATTTACATAATCAGATCTAATTCATTACGTGTAGGTATAAGATGTCTGTAAAAGGATTACTTAAGCTAATTACACATCTGGGAATTAATTAAATTTACACAATCTTATTTTGTTCAGCATGTTGAAAGAGAAGAGCTGTCCTTGTTTCGCTTAGTATCTAAGAAACAAAAGAACATTTCTTGTTCTCGTAAGAATTTAAAACAAGAGAAATTGTTATTCCTTTGTTGAATATTCTAAAAGAGAAGAGCTGTTCTTGTTTTGTTGAACATTTCAAAAGAAAAAACATTTTGTTTCATATTTCAAAGGCAAAGAACTGCTCTTCTATCACTAAACTCATTTGGTGGTTAGCTCACCAATCCTCATGTGCTCCTGAACTTTGTGGGCTGGGAATTTTTCTCCAGTGATTGGCGAAATCATGTACTGGTCCCCAGCTGCCTCTGGGGGTGGGGTCGGCTTGACTGGAAGGTAGGAAGAAAAAAGACAATAAATAAAAAGGTAAGAAATTTTCCCCAAGCATTACCACATAGTATACCTCATCTTTAAAAAGTGACAACTTCATAAGTACATTTTTGTTTTTATGGGACAGATTTGGCTATGAGGGTAAAAAAAAAAAAAAAAAAAGAGAAAAGAAAAAGAAGAGAGAGATCTTTTTATATTTATAACTCAATGTTCCCCCATATATGAGTCAAATAATTCTACTGGACAGCCATTTTTGGCACTCCTTTGAATTTATCGATCGAATGTGTATTTCAATTATCAGCACATTTTCAGTAATTTTGACCCTCTCCTTACGTGGCCATGATTTATCATTCTCCATGTTCTTTCCCTCAATTATAAAAAACTGAGCACTTCCTTCCAAACTCCCCCATCACCGAAAGGGAGTACACTGTAGAAATACAATTTATCATAACCCTTACTCCTACTCTACTTATATACTCCTACTGTACTTATATGGCACCTGCCCATTAAATCGTGGTATATATATCATCTACAAAAGAGTTCCCTGAAAACGTTAACTTCTAAAAGAAATGTCTAAATTCAAGAAATTCTCCTCCCAAGACACAATGAGAGCTGTTTTGATTCTGCCACATTAGTGGTCACAGTGACTCAACCATAGCGTTTTGGACTCGCAACTGAATAGTCGTGGGTTCGAGCCCCGTTGGGGACATTGTGATTTAACCCTTGAGCAAGGTTACTACACTAATTGCCTCCATTTGCAGCGCTGCTCCACGACTGACGCTCGGTTCTTGGATAAAAAACCAAAAGACCAATTTCCCCTCAGGGAAGAATAGAGTGGAATTTTTTTCATCCTAACCGAAGAGGACAAATACCTAGATTTACTGGAAATATCTAGATTTGCTGGAAATATCTAGATTTGCGGGAAATATCTAAATTTGCTGGAAATATCTAGATTTGCTGGAAATATCTAGATTTGCTCGAAGCATGAAATGGATGAGAGGTCTCATTAGCATATCACTAAAAAAAAAGTTTGGGCAGTCACATTTGTTGAGGAAGACAGCAGCTCTACAAAGTGACCGGGGTGTGGCCTAGACCTGCTTTGAAAAAAAGTGAAAGATAAACCCAACCTTTGGGATTGTAGTTCTTGATGATGACTTGGTCTGGTGTGGGTGGCAGGGGAGGTGGTAGAGGGGCTTCCTTGGGGGGAGGGGGAGGAGGAGGAGGAGGGACAGCTCTGTCCATTGGCCTTCTCTCAACTTCTTCTTCTTCCTCATCCTCTTCGGACTCTTCAGATGACTCTTCCATGTTCTATACCAAAGAAAAGTTAAAACAAAGTCATAAACATGACGACGTTCCTTAAAGCTTTCTTCGAGACAGATAACCTGTTTTTAAATAACAATACACCTCCTAAGGGCTACACAACTAGAAATAGTCATTTAATCCTCCACCCCCCCCAAAAAAAACAACAAAAAACAAAAACAAAAACAAAACCCCATAACAACAAATAAAAACAAAACAAAACAAAAACCAACAAAATAACAAAGTATCCATTCTGACCTGAATGTTTCCTTCTTATCTTAAACAAAATTAAAAGAAAGTGAGTTGGACTTGCCAATGCCATGTCAATGTCCAGTCTGTTTGAGACACAGAACTCTAATGTCCAGTCTGTTTGGGACATAGAACTCTAATGTCCAGTCTGTTTGGGACATAGAACACTAATGTCCAGTCTGTTTGAGACACAGAACACTAATGTCCAGTCTGTTTGAGACACTGAACACTAATGCCCAGTCTGTTTGAGACACAGAACACTAATGTCCAGTCCGTTTGAGACACAGAACATTAACGTCCAGTCCGTTTGAGACACAGAACACTAATGTCCAGTCTGTTTGGGATATAGAACACTAATGTCCAGTCCGTTTGAGACACAGCACACTAATGTCCACTCTGTTTGAGACACAGAACACTAATGTCCAGTCTGTTTGAGACATAGAACACTAATGTCCAGTCTGTTTGAGACACAGAACACTAATGTCCAGTCCATTTGAGACACAGTACACTAATGTCCAGTCCGTTTGAGACACAAAACACTAATGTCCAGTCTGTTTCCGACAGAACATTAATGTCCAGTCCGTTTGAGACACAGAACACTCATGTCCAGTCTGTTTGAAACAAAACAAACTAATGACCAGTCCGTCTGAGACACAACACACTGATGTCCTGCACATTTAAGACACATCTGATCAATGTCCAGTCCAATAGAGACACACTATTCCAACGTCCAGTCTAATAGAGACACACTATTCCAACGTCCAGTCTAATAGAGACACACTATTCCAACGTCCAGTCTAATAGAGA
>JBCJKE010003361.1:0-12905 GCA_039654525.1 Melibe bucephala | reverse complement strand
AGAGAGAGAGAGAGAGAGAGAGAGAGAGAGAGAGAGAGAGAGAGAGAGAGAGAGAGAAAGAGAGAGAGAGACAGAGAGACAGACAGACAGATGGACAGATAGACAGATAGACAGAGACAAATACAGGGAGACAGAGACAAAGACGGGGAGACAGACAGACAGACATACATATAGACAAGCAAACAAACAGAGAGAGACTGAGTGAAATAAAATAAAAAATAAACAAAACAAAAAACACAACAACAAAAAACAAAAACACGACCAAAAATGCAACACTGGAAAGTGAGGTCTACCTCCTTTTATGTATGTCGTTGGTGGAAGGTCATAAGGCAAAGGAAATACTGTCCTCTCAGAGTCCAACACTTTGTCTGTTTTGCTGCTGACATTGAAGGCATTTTTACAACCCTAAAATCAAACAATGAAAAGACCAAAGATAGAAGTGTTACTGAAAGTGAATAAGTGCTAATATCAGAATGAATATTTAGCAATTAATAAATAATCCATTGTTCAATGTCAAATAAGGCGAAAAATAAACAAAACACAATGTCTTCCAATGATGTGAGAGTTGATAAGTCATGGTCTATGGTATTCAGCAAGACTTTTAACATTAAAAATTAATATCAAAATTCAGATGTCAACAATCCATAATTTTATATATTAGATTAACCCTTCAACAGCAATGAGCTCATAAATGACAGTAAGGGGACAAATGACAACTTACAGGAAACATTAACATTTGATCCATTACAAAGTCTTTATTTTATCAGATGACTGAAACAAATAGCAATTCTCCGCTATTCTATTTTCCCCAGTGCCATAAGATTGTGGAACAGTATGCCATGTCCTAGAAAGCTTTTAAACAGGCAGCTACAAATATCCCATTACAAATTTTTAAATCATAAGCATATCAATGAAAAAAAACATGTACAACAACAGAAAGACTCAGCCTAATCAAGTCAGTTGTTTTACTTTGAAGAAGAAATATCCACTTAAAAAACTACTTACATAATCCTGTGGGAGAAAAAGGACACCTAGCTCATAGGAGCGGATCATGAGTTGACTCCCTTTCTTCTCCAATGCACCCCATGCTGCCTTGGATAAGTTGGCACTGAAACACCATTAATGCAAATACCATGACAATTATTCTGTTTATAGGAAGTCTGAGGACAAATAAAGCATTATCTTTTTAACAATATACTATGGTAGAAATAAAAAGTTCACATCTTCCTTTTTCTTTTTGATCATGCTTTCTTAAAAAAAACAAAACATAATTAATTCAAATTTATACTAAAGCATTACAAAGACATTGTCAATTAAGAATAATAAACTTCAGATGAGGAGATTTTGTTTTAGGTAATAGAAAAGATAAAAATGATTCAAATCTTTCCATTTTAACTTTTGGTGTATGGTGTTTGAGTTCCCGAAATGACATTTCTCAAGCCTTTCCTAAACCCGATTAGAGGCAAGTGTTCAAAATTCAGAGCAATTGTACAGACAGCTTTCTCTAGCTGAGAAAAGGGTTTGGGTTTTTTTTAACCATTAACAATTTTTCAGTAATTTCAGAGAAATACTTATAGATTTTTTAATCCTTTAGAGTTGAAATTTACAGCTGAGAATTAATTTACAATCATGAGAATATATTTCATCTAGATGGGGTGGGTATGTTTGTCCAATATATATTCCATCCACCAGGCACAAAAGCAAAAGAAAACAACAAAAGAAAACAGGGTGAAATATATACACTTAAGAGAAGAGCAGCTTAGCAAAGCCTCCATGTAAACACCAATCGATTTATCCACCTTGTAACTAGGAACCAAGCAGCTTGAGATCCATCTGGTGAGCTCCTTGTGTAGGTTTTGATGTGGGGAACTGCAGCTGATCTTCCTCGGCCATCAGATTTCCATTGACTGGAATATGAAGAACAATAACTAAACCAAACTAATCGACAGCATATAAATATGTGTATAAATAAGTGTGAGCTCTCCCTAGCAGTATCCTTTTGAGACAATGAGCCAAATAAATAAAGACAAAGGCTTTAAATTTGTAAGAGATACTGTGATTACCCTGTCTGTGTTCAATTATTGTTTTTAAAAAATGAATCATTGTGAATGGCCCGGGATTATCAATCCTTTATACTACAGGCTACTTTTATTTATGACAATCCTCCAACAACTTTGTAGATTTAAAAAAGGAAAAAAAAGGAGCATCAATCGTGAGTGTGAGAAGTATGAAAGTAAAGGCATAATAATAAACAACAAAACAGGCTCAGCATACGACCATTTACTATCACATGAGTAAAACTCGAGGATTTGTTGAACTATGGAGATTTGATGTCTTTTCAATGTACCTACCAAAAGAATGGTACAAGCCAGGGCTGTTTGACAGCAGTTTTTATACTGTAAGGAACACAGCCACCCCCATTGTAGCCTTCAAGAGATAGACGGATGTTGTCTTTGGTGGGGAATATCTGAAATGGTGTCATGAATGATAAAATGCATCAAGATTTACTTGTTTTACCATGTTGATCATCGACAGATAGACTCTTGTCTTTTTACAGTACAAACTTCTATTCAGTGAATTTTGGTTGCGAGATGTTTGAATATGATCTCTAGTATTCACTATCTCTGAGGTCTCATTAAAAGCATGGTGAGCGATCAGAAAGAGGAAAAAATAAATAGGACTTATAATCATCTCATTGAATTCAAGGTCTTACTACGTCTGAGGTTGTCATGTGCAAGGCCCACTGTTCTAAGATTCAATATTGTGAATAAATCATGCAATACGCAAACATATACACACAAATTATATGAGATAATGAACATAAAACATATACATTAAATGCAGCTATCTCATTGCTAAATCAATAACAGAATTCCTATTTCCACAAATTTTTAAGTTCTGAAGAAATGCTTCAAGAAATTGTATAAAAATGAATTACCAGCTGAATTTTGGAACTGGAGGGAGTTGTTGCCATCTCTTTCTTGCATTGCGACATTGACTGTCCCCATTCACTCAACAACCAGGCATCTGGGTTGGGTCCAAGGGAACCTATGCTAGAAAACTGACCAACCACAGGCCAATTTTTTGTTATTCCTCGCTCTGGTCCTCTCTCCATCAAAACCTGTTCGAATGGCAGAAAAATGTAATTTACGCAACCCCTACATTCCCTCAGCCCCAAAGATTAGACTACCAACAAAAAACTGAAACAACCCAAAAAACAAAACAAAACAAAAAATCAAAACTCCTAAATCAGAGAAACAAAACTCATTTCAAAACCAGATTTCCACTGAAAAAAAAAAGACTATGTCTTTATTTTCAATAGATCTGAATCATGATCTCACATAATATGATTTTTGCCAAAGAAAGAAGAAAAAAAGTAAATATTCTTTGGGTCAAAAAATGAAAACAAAACACATGCACTAATATTTTACATATAATTCTTGTCCATTTCACATTGAATGACAGATTTTAGGACTATGTATACATTTAATCTTTGTACCTTTTTTAGCTTCAGGTGTCCCCATGAACTCTTGTCATTTAACGTGTGTCGTCCTGGGATGGATGCAATCAGATGAACCCTAAAGCACAGAGAAGAGGAAGAAAAAAATTGTATGAGTATAATATCACCTCATCTGTAAAGGATATAACATAACCTTGCCAATAAAACATAAAGACACTAAAAAACAAAAGAACATTTTAAAACATCATTTTTTATGATTTACATCATTGGTTTTGAAATTATAGCATAAAGTTCCTCATGCGTATTGCTTTTTTTTCTTCCTTTTATTTAACTACAAACTCTCAAAAGATCCCATAACTAAGGACCAAAACACAATGGGCATGATGTATCTGTCTGACTGTAATGTCACAGTTACATTTTCAATGCCACACAAACTACGAAGCAATGCAAAAAACTGCTGGTCTCTTGTCTTGCTGCCAGCTATATCGCATGGTGCATACAACTTATAGAGCTATGCTACCAACAATCCAATCAACAAATGGTTGGAAAGTATGTTAATATTTCCTCATTCTAAGCATAGTGAACATGTAGTCACTCCTTTCTACCAGAAAGCTCAGAGATTTTAGAACATGTCAAGAAAAATGCGCCAGGCAGAAATCCTCATGGGTTTTTCTTGTTCAGCTCCGCCCCCCCCCCACCCTATGTCTCAATGTCTCACTGTTGTGTCTTTCTTGAGAACGTTTCATCCAAGGAAGAGATGCCACATGCTATGATAGGCAAAGAATTAGATCTGACAAATTAGATATATATATAGAGAACATTTCAACAGGCCCCAATGAGAATAATTACAGGTACAGAGGGATGAATTTAATAAAGAAAGGACGTTGGCATGGTGGTGACAACACTGTGCTTTTATTGGCAAGGCTATTCGGTGCAAACGACTCAGGTTCAGTCCCCGGTGATCCACATTTTTTTCATTTATTAAACCCTTCCTTCTGTATTTGTAATTATTCTTATTTGAGCCTATTCAAAATATCTATATCTATTATGTAAGATCTGACTCTTTGTGCCATAATTAAGCTCCTTGTCTCAAGCTGGAGGCCATGATAACCATCATGACCTAGTCCTTAACTGATGTTGCCAGGTGCAAATGCAAAAAAAAAATCTTATCTTCATTCATGAGTCAGTCCATAAGAGCTCTTTTTTCACTTACTTCGCAGCAGACAAATCATGTGCTTTTATGAGTCTCTCCCATTCTCCAAGTCTCATAGATTTGTAAGCAGAAACATACTGCAGTAGATCCCTCTTAAAGAATGTAGGAGACTCTCCTTTCTCACTAGGATTTGCCAAAGGAGGAAAAATGGGGCTGATCCAAATACTGATAAGAAAACAAGAAAGATAAAAGAAAATGGTTCAAATCAAAATTTCAAATAGAGGTAAATAAAATATTGATGTAATGTTATTGAAATATTTGAAAAGTAATATTGAATGAAATGAAAGAAAAAAAAATGGTGTCATCTATATGCAGAATTCTTTGATGAAAAAAAAAACCCAACAACAAAAACACAAAACACACACACACACACAAACAAACAAACATACACACACAGCAAAATAAAGCAAAACAAAATTATGAAAAAAAAAAAAAAAAAAGAAAGAACCAGCAAGAACAAACAGTGAGTGTTACCCTTGTGTTTTTTGGTTCCAGTCATTGGGTATGATATTGGCTGTATGAATAACAATTCTCAGTCCATTGTCATATAACAAAAACATCATTTTCCTGTTAATGAAAGAGGAAATGTAAACATTGTCAGACAAATTAAACACTCCTGATATCATAAATATATAAATATTTTGTCTCGTAAACGGGAAAAGAGGAGTAAATGCTATTCAACATTTAGTCAAGTGTGGGACTAATTCTATGTAAAAACTGCTTCTCTGTCATGACAGTCTTAGCATGAATGTATCTGTTGCCTTCTAAAGTGGACGTAAGTGAGTAAAACTTTGTAGAACCTCATGAGACTCTAGTCCACTTGAGCCACAATTATGTGGAAATAACAAAAATGACAACACAAGTAAATGTATAACAAACTACCTTAATTTCAATGATTTAAAAACATATTATCATAACAGAACAAACACTGAAGGATCTATTGAAAGAGACATCAAATTCTGGAACAAAATTAGAGTTTACCCTTTTAAAGTCAATCTCACATGCTTGGGATAGCCATTAATCATAGAGACTACCAGAAAATGACAAGCAATGGATCCTATTGATGACATTTGACCCAATATGAACCAACGGGGATTGCTGCCTGTATTTTGTAGGGCCTCATTGGTCAACAAAATTATGTCCATGGTCTAATAAAAGCAAGAAATTCTAGCTGACAATCAGTGTAGCTTTCTGTGGCCTAAGACCAAAAGGATGTTGCTTACTAACTCATACTAATATAATATTGTTGTCTCTGTCAACTACCAGTTTGTTTATCCTACCATGTTAGTTTGAATGCACCATAAAGTGAGAATTGACTTCATAAAAACATACGTCACAATAAATATAATTGAAGAAGACTGCAACATATTGAGCTTATAAAATATTTATTCCTCAATCTAAATATTAAATTTGAGATATTTTGATGTGGAAAAAGAGAAGCTAGGCATGATTGTCTCAGACCACAGAGAATCAACTGACTAGCAGTTAATGCTAAAATCAATATGAACACAACGATTTATCCTGCAGTAATAGAAGATGAACACACTGGCAAAGATGGTTGATGCTTAATTTAAATACCAAAGAGAAAATGGAAATATGTTTCATTGTGAAAAGCACAATTGATAATCAAAGATCCTTAAATTTAAAGTATATTGAATAAGATAAAAGTTATTATAAAGTGAAGACATTCTGACAATGAAGCAAACGAACAAATCTCTCATGATAAATATAGGTTTCGATATATGTGGTGAGTTTATCTTTCAAAGAGCTGTATAGACTTACGTATGGTGAGTTCCATAGACAATTTCTAATTTAGCCTGAAATAAAAAAAATGATAGACAGATGTACAGCCAAATGTTTTTCTATAACAATATGATGCATTTATATGGTAACAGTTTTTATATTATAAAAGAAAAAGAATGAATGCTTCCAACCATAACCTTGGGAAGAACTAACTGAATTTGCATGTGAACTAATACAAAACTAAGTGGCAAAATTGAGCATACAATTGAGTGTAAATATCCATTAAATTTCGATTTTTAAAAGGATTGTAGGATGCATAGGTTTACTGAGCATAAAAAGTGTCACAAAATTAAGATGTGAATATTTTTTCTTATAAACGACATGAACTCATTGAAAAACTCAGACAACAGCATGTTCTAGGTCTTGTCTCTTATTCACAAAATTTTTTGAAGACACATTTACTTTTGAACCCACATTTTAATAATATGGAAGCAGGACAAATATCCAATTTATTGCACCTTGATTCAAACTATTTGGAAGTTCTAATGACTCATTTTCATCAAAACATGCAGTCTGTTTTGGTTGATTTTTTTTTCTTTTAATCCTGAATTACAATATATAATGGAATATATACATTGTGGAATGTTTGGAAATCAGTATAATGAAAATAGTAATTAACATGTGTTAAAATATAATCACACTTTAATGTATGAACAATAATGAATTACCAACCCTACAGAGAGATATATTGGGGTAAGGGGCTGCCTCAGCCTTCATGTCAAGCTCTGCTCTGCCTTGATCTCCATGCACCAATAAGACTGGAAGTTTCCTTCAACACAAAGAACACAATGATCAATCTTTAAGGTGGAAGATTTTATTCTATTATTGCTTTTTGAAATACTATAAAGCATAAAGGTCAGGTTGTAGAGCAAATACAATACATTTAATATCTTGCCCAGTAAGATTATGGGACAACATCTTTTTGTTAACCTGTCGCTGAGAGACATTACGCCTCTTATTTCTCTTCCAAATACAGTATTTAAATACAGTACTTAAATAAAGGTAATAAATATTTGTATCAGGTGGAGCATTTGGTTAAAAAGTTCCTGAAAGAAAACACAAAAAGACATTCTACAAAAGAACTAATGGGCATAATCCACTGTCAATATAGGGATATTGGATGCTATGCTGACTTAACAATTGCTGAAGAACTAAAGAACTGAGTTGATGAAAAGATAGGAACAATTTTATGCGGTAGGAACAGAGTAAGCATAGCCCTAACCGGACAAATATGAATTGGATGATAAGGATGATGTTGAAAATGTTTGAATAAAAAGATTGAAAGTTAGGAATAGTTTATACTGTTTATTAGGATAAAAATAGAACAACAGTAACAAATACTTCAAATACTATACTATGCTTCAGACATAGTGATGTCAACAATTGAGGAAGGAAAATGACATCATGCTCAATAAACCAATTACATTTTTCATTGTCTTCTCTTCCATTACAGTGACAATACTTCGATTTTTTTTTTTCACGATCAATATAAAATAAAAAGCTATGTTGTTAAAAGCCTTGCAGATTCTTGTACTCTATGTCACAATTTCAGGGACAAAATTGGGTCATCTTATAAGTCTTTCATATGTAATATTACTGATATGGATGAGACAGAAAAAAATTATGATACAGGATTAATTGTTTTAAATTAAGAATAACATTTAAAAAATTCTATATTATCTGATAAATTTAACAAACCTGCTTTCTTCGGGATACTGTTTCATCAACCAAGGAATATCAAACATAAAGTTGAAATGACAAGATGATTTTAGTCGTCCCATACTGTTTGACAAAATATCTGGGCAAAGAAACAAAACCATTTTTATATAGGTGTAGCAGAATTTATTTGGCAGTCTGGCCGAAGATAGTACGGTCGACACCAATTAATCACAAATACCACTTTTTCAAAACCTTTTCTCACAAAAGTGACATAATTGTAACTGACTTCAGATTAATATGACTTGTCCAATGGTCTCATACATTGTGATTTGGAGACCAGTCTTTGAGATATTCTGTCGGCATCTACTCTCAAAATAGCTATTTGAGTTGAGTTCACATTTCTCCTAGCTCCAACCATTAGACTTAAAAGAGGACATTTCCGCTTGACATTAAATCAATCAAATATGCGTGTGCATCCATCAGAGGGGAAAATAATTTTAAAATAAAATAAAAATAAATGTTGAATATTTTTTATTTTATGAGATAATTTTTCAATCATACAACCAACTGCAATCTCTGCTAAATCACAACTATGATTAAATTGCAACAAAACTATACATTCACATTGATTGCAATCAATAGGAGTCAAGAGCAATTGCGCTTAAGAAAAGAAATAAAAATTAATCAAACTGAAATGTAGAAGAAAAGACCCAAAGCAAAACGAGGAGAAGATAAAGGTGACACTGCTCCACAAACACAGTTCATACATACATAGAAATTGTAATTTTGAAAATGAATAATGAAGTGTCTGTTGTAACACAATACTGATCTATTAAATACTACCGATTAATATAGTTTCTAACCTTTTAAGTTCATTGCTCCAGTGTTATTAAAGCGATCTGGAATGTCCTTCACTTTAGTCAAGAAAAAATGGAAAGGCTTAAATTCTTCAAAGACACTAGCAGGGGTATTTCCTTTTACACGGTCATCCCTTCTAGATTTTTTGGAGGTCAAGGATGAATCCGTGTTGTCTTCAGATTTTCTTTTACCTACATTGGAATGTAACAAAAATAAAACATACATTATACACACATCTCATTCATTTACCTCTTTCGGGGATAATGGTGAACAATTTTAAAGATAAATTTCCATTTTAAATATTGATAGATTAATAAAACTTTAACCTGGTCATTAAAAAAAATTGACTGCACAAGAATCCCCATAAATTATGTTTCCAACTATTGTACACTGACAGATCTGAAAAATGTAACCAAGAAAAAAATTAAAATATATACAGTTTCACAGCACTTTTCTTCTTCAAGTTAAGTACAAGTTATGCTACAAGCTTATTCAACAATATATATATATATATATAATTTAGTGTAAGAAGGTCCACAAGAGTAACTCATAAATTTGTTAATTGAATTATAATTTTTATAAAAACATCACAGATTATTAACAATTAAAAACTTTTTAAACTTCCAGAGGCAGTGACAAAGAATTGGTGTTTTTTTATTTTTTTATTATTGATATATGAGATGCCCCAATATCAAAAGGAACAAAATTGTCTATCTGACAATAGGGCAAAAGACTGGATTAACAAAAGAAATCAACCGTGAATTAATCAGATCTACTTACGAGGGTGATGGAATTCCTGTAAATGAGACAAATTTTTCCTGTAGCACTTACTACCATATTTACATAAAGGCTTTGTTTTTTTCTTCTCTTCTTCACTGTCAACACTGTCATCTATATCAGTGTCAACGTCATACACACTAGTGTCACATTTCAGAGTGGATTTCTTAGCACAGGCATCCTCCTTGCCCCTTGAACTACTACTTTTACTGGCACCAACACTACTTCTGTTCAAAGAACTGCCTGGGGAGAAAAATGCAAAGGATTTCAACATTACTCCATGGCACTAAGGACAGGACAATATTTTAAATACTGTATGTACAGCAAGAAAAAGGTAATAAATCTAATATGTCTACACATTTAAGAAGCTTTTCAAAAATTTCATACATATTTACACATTTAAGGAATGTAAAAACCAAAGAAGACAAAGAAGAAGAAATGCCTTTTTATTAAAATACACTTTCTTTTCAAAAATCATCCACTGCTCATGTGATGCTGATTGAGGAAGAAATACTTACAGCACTTTTTCTTTAAAAAATCACCATGTTCTCAAAGAAGGCATCTAGATGGCAACTAAAATAGAGATAAACAAGATCAGACACTGTCTAGTCAAAGGCATTGATGATTGATTAAAAGCATTGGTCTTCCCAGAAAAAGAGAATATCAGCCTTAAATCAAGAAAACCAATGAAAAGTCAGGTATTGTAGAACCTGTGGATATCCACTCTGATGATATTCACTTTTGAGACAAGTATTGAAGTTGAAAATCAAGAATCAAGATCGATGACAAAATTTAAAGATCTAACAAGAATAATATAGACAGTGCCATATTCTTCGTATCTGAGGAAGGGTCTAGAAATTTCTTTGTAAGTTCAATATACACATTGAACAGGAGCAGCTTAATTTTGGGACCAAAGAAACTAAACTAAGATGTTAAAAATACATAGAACAATAACAGAGAATGCATCAAAATGGAATTGGAACAAACACACTGAAAATGAACCAAATTCACCCATAAATAAATCAATGAAAAAATGAAGCAGATACACAAACAAAAATAAAATCTAAACAGAGCACACAGTTTAAAAGATGAAAGAGAGAATTTTATTATTTTTTGGAACCCAGTCTGTGGTGCAACTGTACTTACTCTCACCATCAGCCTCTTCAAATAAATCATCAGATCCATCATGCTGATCACCTGATGGGCCAGCCGAATCAGAGTCTTCAGAATCGGATATGCTATGAGCTTTGGCATAAGCTCTTGCGACTTTTAAATCTGTTTTCTCCATTTGAAGTCGATGGGCATCTTCACTGTCAAACTTATAAACATGAAAAGAACATCATTTTTCAAATAAAGATTAGATAATTTCAATATATACATTGCATGAACATTACAAGTGAATGATTGAATGACTGAGCAAGTGAAAAAAGATGCAATAGCTGTTGTCTACCTTTAACAAGATACGCCGGTATGAGTCAATCTTGATGAAATGATGCCAGTCTTTTTAAAAATCATCCATATCTATGAAACTTAACTTTTGTGTGAATTTATGGTCTTCTCGCATAAAGAACTACTTATGAGTTTTGAATTGTTTCCCTAAAGCTTGTTGTGCTTTTAAACTTTACCATTGAGAGGACTACTTCATAAGTTTTGAAATGCTCCTCTAAAGTTTTACGCATATTATATGCATTGAAACTTTATCATTCTTTATGGTTAAAATATTGCTGACCACTGCTAGTATCAAACACTGCCAATCTTTGCTTAGATCCTTGAAAATAACAAAAAGGATCCTTCACTGCAAGAACTGATCTTAGATGTCATTCTTGCATTTGTCATAAGTACTCGACTGCTCAATTATTGTATTTATATATATATATATATATATGAAAAATATGAGAAAGTGGACAGGCACCTGGTACTCCCTTAACCACAAAGAACTACAACCATTGTACATTCTGGAATATTGTCAAACACGAGTACAGCTATTTTGAGTTTCTAACAAAAGATCTTTTACTGTTAGATATCTTTAGCTCTTTAATAATAATAATAATAATAATACATTGTAATAATAATAGTAATATAAAATTTAAGGCCCACTTTTTGCTGTAATAAAGCTTTTGTTATCTCATTAAAAGCAAAAAAGCTAATAAATCAACAAAAAGGTCATTACATTATCACAATAATTTCTATTCTCTCTTTTTATTCAAAATATGCAAAAACACTGTGGGTTTCGGGCTACTTTTTATAAATCTTAGAAGATGGCCAGTTTCACTTCAAACACTACTAGATTAGATCTAGATCAATTCTGTTCAAATGACAGGAACATCAAATTGGCAACTTTCCTATATTCGAATATTATATTAATATGATATAATGATTCTAGATCCAGAATAATTGGAATCAAAACCACAAAAAATAAAAAGGGATTTATTTGATAGGGATTGATTTTTGAAGAATTCCAAATATATATATATATATATATGAAAAATAACCATTACACCAGATCTGATGCTCAAACCATTACCATCTTCAAGTGTTGATAGCTATTTGTATTCATACTTCCCTTTTGTACTTTAAGATAAATAATTACATGGAACACCAATCGATGTAATATAAGTGGTGCGCACCATACTACATTAAACATAGGGCTGGACCATCATACTCATACTAATCATACTATTACTTTTGCCTCCGATTACTATTACTAGGCCTACATGACATACATGGTGGGGAGAAGGCAAAGTCAATCAAGATTCGATACCGAGCTCTTCATAAAAATATCGATCATATAGATCTAGATATTATATCTTGAATCATGGAACGACACATAAGTAAAAGAATACCTAAATTAGATATCTACAGTCTAGATCTAATAGAACAATTGGTAATCTTTTACTCAAGCGGCAGCTTTTCTTAAATTTATAAGGCTGCGACACGAGTCCAAATAGCTATGTGAAGCTATTCGGACTTGAGTCTGAATAGCCATGGGAGACATTCGAGGCTAATCGGCCTCGAGTGACGAGGAAACAGCAAGGGAGGAAGTGGATGGTGGGAAGATCATGATACTGCACTGTGTATAAAAAAAAAAAAAGAGGGGGGGGGGGGGGGGCTGGCTTGGTGGGAATGGTTTCTTTT
>JBCJKE010003360.1:0-20097 GCA_039654525.1 Melibe bucephala | reverse complement strand
CCCCCCAAAGCAAAAATAAAACAACACACTAAAAAAAAAAACCTTACTAAAATACCCCAAACCAACAAAGGGCATGTCTGTGGAAATCTTACTTGATACTTAATTCAATAGCAGTGAAAATGTCAAAACATTTCATCATCCCATTAACTGTTAATAAGAACAACATAACTTAAAAAAAAAAAAAGAAACAAACAAAAACAAAGAAAATAAAAACAAAAAACAACAAAAACCAAAAACCAAAAATAAACAACAAATAAATTTAGTATATATGTAAGGTTAAATGTACACAGGTATGTTCAACAAAGTGGTCAGATATACAAAGATAGGATTAGGAAGATGGCCGACTCTGAGTTTTTAATTAGATGAAGATCTAAGTATAATAAAAGTATAGTATATCCCTTATTCTCTACTGGCTGATTAAACTCACAAAATACATGAACATGCTGGCACTTAATATCACTCTGGTAGTCCAAATGACAAATACACTCACTACACATCTTTAGTGATACATAATATCATATACATTCACTCTCTCACACAATATTTAAAAAAGCAGACACAAAGACATCTATCCAGCCCTTTCCGAGGGACACTGTTCCCACTTCAGCTTCAGAAAAAAAACAACTGACTTGACCATCTTCCTATGCATATATCTTTGAATATAATCCAACAATATACAATAAAATGGTTTGAGAGTCAAAATGTACATTTCAAATTCATTGTTAAATTTCCATTCACCACACAGTTATCAATAGAATAAGTGTGAGAAAAACAATGGATAAATAAGATGCACAGGAATAACATTTTATTCGTTTTCGCTTAGTTATATAATATTGTATTCTATAAAAGTTTACTCTTTCTTTCAAAGCCCAAAATTATTTTTCAATATTCAATTCTTTGAATCAACATATCAGAGAAGAAGCAACTGATAAGGATAAAGACTGCCTTTCATGACTAAATAAGTATCCAATGGTGAAATTTTTAACTTGAAAATAAATCAAAGAAAAATCATATATTTAAAAAAAGCAGAATGTGACCCATTACTTTTGACTAAAAAGAATTAAGACAGAATCTTTTACTTTTACATAGAAAAAGAAGAAATTACTAGCAGATGGTAAGGCCTAATGTGACACAAGTCACGAAGGAGAAAGGTAACAGGTAACTAGCAGATGGTAATTTGATGGAAATTTTTTGTAACATTGAAAATGGAATAAAGTATGATGATGAAAAAACTCAACCAAAAAAAAAAGGCAAAATGTTCAGGTCAGGTCATATCTTTTGTCAGACAGGACTCAGGATGGACCTTAAGCTGCCATTATTACTATTCTCTTGTGTCCCGAGCTGCCTCAACTTATTAATTTTGTGAGTTTGTGAGATAGTAGTTTAAACATTGATTGTGAGCTTATTATTGATTATTATTATAATTATTATTATTTATTATTATTATTATTATTATTATTATTATTATTATTATTATTATTATTATTATTATTATTATTAAGAAGCATATTTTAACATAATTTCACAAAAAAATCTTTATAGGAAATATTTAGAGAAGAGTTCATATTTCAAAATGTAGACCTGTATATCAATTTCACCATTGACTTTGCACTTGAAGGCAAAGAAAAAAAAAAAAGGAAAAAGAATGTAGATCCAATGGGTTTAGAATTATGCAGTTTAATATTTATGTCAGATTTAGAATCCAACTTGATTGATTCCAATAGATCTAGCTTGACTGGGCATCAATTCATGTCATTTTGTGAAAAAATCTCCATCAATATCTTCATATAGGTAGTCATTCTCATAATTGAAAAATCTCGCTTACATGTGGCCAACTGTTTCATGAGAACTCTGGCAAATATTTTCAACATTACAAATTACCACTGAAACAATGTGTTTCTTTCTTATGGAAATGGGTAGTATAAGTAAGGACACCTAAACAGTCGGAAATTGGGTCAGAAAGACAACTGGAACAATAACTAGCAACTTTGTGAAAATATGTCATATTCCCTGGCATCTTCTTGTGTGTGAGGATATTTGTCATTTGGCAGGAATGTGTTAAGTAAAAGGAAAGTGTTTAAACATCTTGTCTTTCATTCATTGGCTTTTTAATCAGACAACAACAAACAACAATCATTTTTCACAAAAACTTGAGGCTGAAGACTGGAAACTAAAGAAAGTTTAGTAAGTGCCTGCATACATTGTAACTTTCTTTTCAGATTGAAAAAAAAAAAAAAAAAAATATATATATATATGGCTTCTCACAAACCTTAGTAAGTTTCAGGGTTAGACGTATGGTTCAATACATATGAAAGCCTCACACAGAAAAATGACAGAAAGACCCAGCATCGAGACAGCATCACTTTACAAAGTGAATTTACAGTGAAAATACAAGAACTGTATCAAACTGCACCACTGTTTATATCAAGAGAGCTGCGAGTAAGAATATACAAACAGTATCATTTTATACATCAATATTTGAATGAGAATACAAATTCTTTTAGCATTTTCGTAAAAAAAACAAAAACAAAGCAAAACAAAAACAAAAAACCCTGCCCCAAAACAAACAACCATATCAATACTAGTCCATCTGTATTTCTAAAATGCCATCCGCATCAATGAGTCAAGAAGATATAGATTATTGGTGGTCTCTTTCTCTGACTAATCAGTCTAACAAACTCAGTTTTCAACACCCTACGTAATATTTAACACATCTGATCTGACTAAAAATGGTATTCAATTTGGTGTCAACATGCTCATTCAACTTGTTGGTCATTACATACATAAAACATTAGAACCCTACAGCAGCTAACAAGTGGTCATATTACATTGTCAAACGTAGATCAAGGACTGACAAAATAAACTGTCTAGTGCTGTAGTCTGTGGAGTGTATAAAGACGATCTCATCATTTGGGTGATTTAATTATTTTTCTAAGTAAATAAGACATAAAAACAATTCTCTTCCATATATTTAACAAATATCAGAACATAGAATTAAATGTAGAAGGGAGAATGTAGAAACTGCATTATGTTACTTATTTACAAATCAATAAATAAAATAGGATGCTATTGCTGTAGAAAATGTTAGAAGCAAACCAAGTACTATTGCAAAGACAAACCTTGACTAAGAACATTTTGTAAAATAATCAAGCTCTATGGGATTAACATGTGTGTGTAATTCTTGCTAAATTTCTCAACCAGACCTGTTATTATCTGTGGATCATAAGCAACTTTTAAGTTAACTTTTGGTTAACTTTTAAGACATATCAAATTCATTTCTGTTCCCAGTTTCATCTTATTAAAGAGAAACTCCTTTTAAACACAACATTGCTTAGGAAGAAACAGAAATTAATTGTTCGCACATTTCAGTTTCTTCCTTTTCTTTTTCTTTTCCTTTCCTTTCGGTTTATTCAAGTCATGAGCATCTTCATTTTATTATTAGAATTCATGTCTCCCAAGCTACTAATACAATGATACTAGAACAAAATCATTAGATGTATATAAAAAGAATGTCACTTTTAAGGCATTTTCCAACACTTTTCTAAGTTTAAAAAACAAAGCAAAAAAAAAGCAGTAAAGTTGATTATATTTTCATTATAGTCTCGAGGTAAATAACTGAAAGGTGAGAATGACCTTGTGATACAAATGGAAGATGAGTGTTTTCAACAATTCACTAGTAAGAAAAGAATGTGTTCATCAAAACAATAACTCTCAACTGGGATAGGAACAAAATAATCAGTTGTCAATCTAGAAATACAGGAAACTGCTTGAACTCATACCTCACTAATTTCACTTCACTGTAAGCAATTCCTTCTACTCTTTTTTCTACATTAGTCCACAAATTCAGCTACAGTCAACACTGCCGACAAGCAAACCGTTTTCACGCATGCTCCATCTCAAATTCATGGAAGGACTGGGGAAGGGGGGGGTATGTGTTGTCTGCATGCCCCCTCGTGGGAAAGGGAAAAGCTTCACCGTACAAGGTTTTGTTCAATTTTCCTGGTCTTGAAGATAACAAAAAGGTGTGAATTAAACTAATCGCCATGAAATGCAGCCTGGCATATCGACCAAATCTAGATTGACCTGCTTTAACTTTAATCACCTTGCAATGGCCTAGTACTTTCAACTGGTGATAGTGATACTTAGGTCCTAGATCGAAGCCCTTAGTCAATGCTGGGTAGACTAGTAAAATAGTAATGTAACTGATCAAGCAAGGGATGTGTTGATTGGTCTAAGCGTTTTGTATTATCATTGGTGGGCGGAGCTTTCACTTTTAGTTGAATGGGAGGAGTAGAACACTAAGTGGATTCCCAGCAACCTAACTAGACTTCCTGTGCCCTACGAGCACTCATCCAATGCCTGGATGACATTTTCCCCAGCAACCTAACTAAACTTCCTGTGCCCTACGACCACTCATCCAATGCCTGGATGACATTTTCCGCAGCAACCCAACTAAACTTCCTGAGCCCTACGAGCACTCGTCCAACGCCTGGATGACATTTTCCCCAGCAACCTGACTAAACTTCCAGTGCCCTATGAGCACTCGTCCAACACCTGGATGACATTTTCCCCAGCAACCTAACTAAACTTCCGGAGCTCTACGAGCACTGGTCAAACAGCTGGATGACATCAGCTAATTTGAATCAACTTTGAAATGAGCACAGTGCCGCTCCTCTACAATAACAACAAAGGCAACAAATCCAATAATACAAAGAAGGGGAGAAATTCACATATTTTTTGGACAATTTCTGCCTCAAGCACCCTTCAGCTTCCTCCCTATCACCATGCTTAACGGCGGCGGTGACTGTATTGAGGATACTTGTAGTTTTGTGCAGTAATTCTAATGCAGATTTGAGCTGTGAATGCTTGTTCAGGTTTTCACTGAATCACAATACTGGCCAATGATTGTTAGTGTTAAGGAAGAATGAACATAGATGTATGTGTGTGACTTGGATTTCAAGATGCAGACGTCGTTTCCGGACATCCTTGTTGTAATATTGTTTTTAATAAGAAACTAATTCTTTTTTTAATTCTTCTGATTACTCTCTTTCAAAAATCAAAATGTATTCTTATGATTGATTTTTGTTACGCATCAAAATTATAGTCAATAATGCAGCACTAACATAGTAAAACTACATCAATTCATTTCAACAATTTGACATAATATGACAACCGTGAATGCACGAATTTGTTGTGGGGGGGGGGGGGGGGGGGGAGGAGAAAAAAAATCCCTGGACACCACAGCAAGAGTAAAATAAACATGACTAGTAAAATTAAATGAAAGAAGAAACTGCTTCTTGTGGAGAAACAGTCAAATTTCCCTCTGTGACTTTCTTTAGCTCCTGCTTCTTCCAGTTCTTCCAGTCCACAAAATACAATGTAGCCTGTCATATCAGAGGTGTGATTTGCTTGGACTGGACAGGGTCCTGTTGAGATATGGAAGGGAGTTTGACTTGTCAGTAAAGATAAAAAATGTGCGCATGACATAAATTTCAGATTAGGCATATTGATAGTGGATAATATAAGCTAAAAATCAGATTGTCTTCACTTCCTTATCTACTTCTAGGTTTTTACCCAGCAAGGGTTATTTAATTGTAAAGCTTTTCCTGATAATAAAGCCAGAGAGTCTTTTTATTGCTGAATATATTTGCTGAACATTTTATGTCAGTAATAGAGTCAATATATATGTATATTATCTACATTCCTTCTCTGAGCAATTAACTTTGTCAGTAATAGAGTCAACATACATGTATATTATCTACATTCCTACTCTGAGCAATTAACTTTGTCAGTAAGAGAGTCAACATACATGTATATTATCTACATTCCTTCTCTGAGCAATTAACTTTGTCAGTAAGAGAGTCATTATATATGTATTTTATGTACCTTCCTTCTGCAAGAAACTTATTCTGTCAGTAATAGAGTCAATATGTATGAAGATTATATACATTCCTTCTCTGAGCAATTAACTTTGTCAGTAAGAGAGTCAATGTACATGTATATTAACTACATTCCATCCCTGAGCAATTAATTTTGTCAGTAAGAGACTCAATATAAGAAAGGATGGTACACAACAAATAAAACTGAAATATATAAAAATCTGTTGCCCTGGGAAGACATTGTAATGCTTTTACAAGAGTACCAATTGTGGTAAAGGTAGTGGTAGTTAAAATAAAAAAAAAAAAAAAAATTCCCCTCTATTAAGCCCCGAGGGGAAATTATCTTTTGGCTTTTAACCGAAAACCGAGCATCAGCCGCAAGAGCAACGCCACAATCATGGGCAACTTGTGTTAAAAACCTTGCCCAAGGGTTTAATCACAACATCCCCGACAGGGCTCGAACCCACAACCCCTCAGTTGCAAGTCCAAAGCGCTACCGCTGAGCCACTGTGACCACGGTAGAAATAGTAACAATAAAAATAGTAACAATAATAATAATAATAATAAATCAATAAACCCAATGACGACAACTGCGATGATGAAAACAATAATAAACATTTACTCAGCGCCACCTCCCACTTGAGTACCAGGTCTTGGTACAATTTTCTGTTCGTAGTTCATACAGCTACTCTGCAAGACCCACAAACTACCAATGGTACTTACCTGATTGCAATCCATCCTATCCAATATTTTGTGGCAATCATCATTCCTTCGACTTTGTTGTCACCACGGACGCTATTGGACTGGAGACTGGAAATGTGGTATCATCACAGGGCGACTTAGGTCTGCCCTCTTTCTCCTTTTCTTCCATGTCTTCATCGTCTGCAGTATTACCCTCCATCTGAACTTTATCTGCTTCCAGTCTGCTTAAAACATCTTCCTCACTTATCTCTGCGGGTTCCGTGAGCTCACAGTCCATCGCCGCAATGACAGTTGCAATTTGTTCTGCATATGCTGCTACTGCATTCTGTACAGAGGCCTGTGCTTCAGCTTCCATGGGTTGAATATCATTAATATCACTGGTCGATTTATTCTCACTGATGCCACTCTGATGATCCATGGTACTATGTTTGCTGGTCTGTTTTTGAGTCGTTGCTGCTGCTGGAAACATGCTGACACCAGACGTTGATTTTGGCTTGGTTGCATCCGAAACGAAACCAGTGTTTAAAGAGTGAGCGTATATGGTTGAAGGCGGCTTTTCAGAGGCTGAATCAAACAGTAAGTAGGACTCTGGGTCTTCAGCCCCTGGCAAATCTCCAGTTGCAAGGCCAGGATGGGAGGGCGAAGTAGCCTCTAGGATTGAGGGGCTTGCGGTAACCCTTGGTGAAGTAAGAGATGAGGGTAGAGTTTGGCCAATTCTATCTGCCTCTTTCCCCATGGTTTCAACAGCATGCTTGATGCGGCTCACCAGCTCGTGGAGTCCTTCTGATTTCTCGTTGGACAAGGTCTCTGGAATGGGACTCAACTCGCTGTAGCCAGGGCCTTTTCTGACCAGTCTTCCCCCTGTACCCGCTTGGACCTGGGCTCCAAGAGAGGCTGCCACTGGGAAATTGCGGGACAGTTCATGGGGTCGCAGTTGGTGGGAAAAGGGGGGTGATCCACCACAAGACCCCTGTTCTGAAAATTGTTCCCCTTCATCTACGCCATCCTCATCTTCTTCTTCAATGGACGCCTGATGAAAGTTTGGATCACAAAACATGTTGAGAGGTCGGGCTTCAGAGCGCTTTGGGGACATGGGTATGTCAGTTGGCATGCGTTCTTCTTGACTGGCCCCTGATCGAAGAGAGTGACCTTGACCTGTAACAAAGACGACAAAAAAAAAAAGAAAAAAAAAAAAAAGAAAGAAAAAGTAAGAGGGAAAACATTTTCAAAGTAATAGACATTCCTTGAGGGAAAACATTTTCAAAATAATAGACATCAGGAAAGGAAGAAAATTATGAAGGAAGGAGAACATATCCGGAAACACATTGTAGAAACACAATGCATAAGGAAGAAAACATGCCTGACAAGTTATACACACATTATGGAATGAAGAAAATATAGATGTCTGGAAGGTTATAAACACTGAAGAGAGAAAGTTATGTCTGAAAAGGCGCACACTTACAGAAGTCCCGCAAAAGTCATGTTCTCAGGAGCGTTCATTGATGCGACATAGAGATAGCAAATTAGATCAAAGGCCTAACAAAACATTGTGTTGTTGTGTTGTTGATCATATTTGGTTTGAGAGGTGAAGTCTATAGAATTTAAGAAAAAAAAATGAAAAAAAGTCCAATCTATTAATCCCTGATGTGAAATTTGTCTTTTGTTTTTTTTACTAAAAATCAAGCATGTAGTGTTAAATCATAGTGTTTCCAATAGGACTCAAACCCATGACTGTTCAGTTTTAAGTCTAAAGCGCTACTGCTGAGTCACTGTGACCATTATCAGTCCTATAAGAGGTGCATTGTCAAGATGTCATTACGCTATATAGTCCAAAAAATTGTCACTGAGATGATGAACATTTTATAATGAATTTGCATGTCAAAGAAGACTGCATTAAAGTAAATGTCTTAGCGAAGTTCACCATGAAAAAGATGTCCTTAAGCAGATGGAGTTTTTATTAAGAAGAAATTCTATTTCTTGTGGTAATGGTGCTCTTGGCCAGATGGTGTTCTTCGGCAGTGTTCTGCTAGGAATTTCCTGGAAAGACCACAAGACCAATGACTTTGTCTGTGCTCAAATAACAGCATGGGCTAGTCCCAACGGAGTGCCTCATGGGCTTGTGAAAAGGAGGAAGCTTTTAAGCTTGCAACACGTCACTCGCCACTACTGTATACCCATGAAAGTCCTAAAAAGGACTTAAGAAGTCAGACAGAGATGCAGATGACAAGCAAATACCTGGACGGGGAACATAAAAGAATGGACCTATTTGGACAACCCAGTCTTGGTGAGGATGGTGGAAGAAAGACCTGTCTGATGCTCTCTAGTGTACAAGCCATCCACTGTGCCTCCCCTACTGTGACCAATCCACTAAGGGAATTGGATTAGTGTGTGAGTTAGTTCTTAGGAAGCATGTCCTTAGGCAGCATGTCCCTAGGAAGAGACTTCTTCTGTATTATTAAAAACCAATACAAAGGCTACCAAAGTTTTAGCATACATAATGGGTACATACATTAATTATCAATAACACCGTATCAAAGCTTTATCAACTTTAGAAGAAAGCAGTGCATTTATCTCTGTATCAGTAATATGTCTTGAATATATAAAATCTTTATTCACACTTGGAAGAAAGCATTACAAAGGATTCTTTATAATGATATAGTAACCAGTACAGGGGTCAGCTTTATCCACATTTTGAAGCAGGCATGAAAAGCAGGTGCCTTTATCCCTTTGCTTGCAAACAGTACATTTTACCAGATTTTATCCACACTTTGAAAAGCAAAGAGTGCATTTATATCTCTATATTAATCGCCAGCAACAGGAATATCAAAGCTCTATCAAATTCCCCCTTGGAATAAAGCACACTGCAAAAGATGCACTTCTCTAATATCAAAGCTTACCTGAAAAAGGCCTCTGACGAGTCTTCAATCCACACTTGGAAGAAGGTTTCAAGTGAGGTGCATTTATTTCCACATTGTTTTCTATGGCAAAGTGGCCATAGGGTTCTAGGCACAATTCAAGGCGATCATCATGTTTGTTGTATACAAAAAGCTGAAAGAAAAGAAAAAAAAAATAATCTAAGAGATTTTATGGAAAGAAACAATTTCCTAAAAAAAAGTATCTTCTTGATTACATGATTTATTAAAAAAAAAAAAAAAAAAAAAGAAATCATCTAATTGCATTTCAAGGTTGTTGCTTGTTTTTCTTTTTAAGGTGGGAATGTGAGGGGTTGTCTCCAGTGTAGATCAAACATTATCAAAATAATCATTAACATTCCTGTTCTTGTGACTTTTGTTTTACTTTTATTATAAGAAAACAACTGTTTTCATAAGATAAAGTTAAAAACAAAATTATTTCCTTAATTGTCATGAATTACAGTTTTATGGAAATGAGAATTTGGAAGGCTACCATGGAATGTGGTATCCTATTGTAATAAACAAATATTTCATTCAAGCAAGGAAGGCAATGGACATATGAAATACATGCCTTTTGTTCAAAGGAGGCAATTGTGCAGTGCTTTCCATGCTCTAAACCAACGTCTCTTGCAACCTGCTCATAGAATACACCATTGACAGAGAAAAGATGAGGAAGTCTCTGAGCATAAATCCAAAAGTCTTTGTTACCAAGAGCTGCAGTGCACTTTAAAAGTTTGACAGTTTCATCCACACTATTGCCTCCTGTAAAGTGTAGAAAGAATCAATTTCAGTATATTACGAAATAAGATAGATAATCCATCGATTATTTTCTCTTGTTACTTAAAACACAACCCACCCCCCCAAAAAAAAAAAAAAAAAAAAAAGTTGCTTTAAAAATATGTATGAATTAAAGAGTATCCATCACAGTAACAACAGAAGACTTTTTTCGTATTGAAAAAAAACAACAAACCTGCTCGAGGTGAATTCAAAAGTTCCTGCAAGAGAGCATCTCTTACTTCATTGTCCTTTCCTGCCCCAAATGAATTCAGTGTTTGTCCATCTCGATTGGGCAGAAAACCATGGATCTGTGGCATTTCTCGTGTGACTGAAATTTGAAATAATTAAAAGGCTGTTATCAGAGAAAATATGTAGACAAATAAATAGACATTTTTTTAGGGGGTTTTGTTGGGGTTTTTTCTTTTGTGGGTTTCTTTTTTTCTTTTTGTCTGGATTTTGTTTTTCAGTTTTTTGGGGGGTTTCTTTGTTCGTTTTGTTTTGTTTTTTGGCGGGTGGATGGGTAAGGGTTGAAGATGCCAATATGAAAGTCTAAGTGCAATAATTGCTAATAGTCAATATCTAATATAAGTCCAATCCATCACCTGGTAAATCTTCTTGTTTCACTTCCGGCACAATGTCCACCATGATCTTTTCACCAGACCCAATGGGGATTATGTAGTCCTCTTGCTCAGAGGACGGCGGCTTTAATTCCACAGGCGGAAATCCATGGAGGATTCTTTGCCTTTTCACGGTGACATTTGAGTGTTGGGAGATTAACTGCTGAAGCTCATAGAATTTGCACTGAGCAGGAAGTTCCAATGTGATCTACAGAAAAGTAAAGAACAAACAACTTAAGTTAAGCAGGTGGGCTGGATGACGTCTTAAGTTTTTCAAGTCAAAAGTGAATGTGCTAAAAATTGATGTTGAGCTGTTGTTTTTTTTTCTGTGAATGAGAATCATTTGGACTCTGTCCTAAGGTCAGTGACAATCAAGTATGTCAAAATCAAACATTAAGACTGCATTCAGTAATTGCTAGACTGCATGATAACTAAATTTGATCAATCAGAATCAAGTCAAATTGCTTGCACAAAACAATCGACTTTAAACACATTTTTGCATTATAATACTCTGAATAATATATTAAAAAAAAACACACAAGAGAAATATAAAAAGAAAGAATATTAAAAAATAATAGTTCTGGTAACATTAAAACTTGCAAATATGAAACCAATCAACTTGACAAGATATGTTTATCTATACAACTGTCCAGGCCTATAGGTTGATCCAAATACAAAATTTTGCTTTTTGAATAACTTACATTCCTCCCATCTGACATACAA
Organism: Melibe bucephala; assembly: GCA_039654525.1. Lineage (NCBI taxonomy): Eukaryota > Metazoa > Mollusca > Gastropoda > Nudibranchia > Dendronotidae > Melibe > Melibe bucephala. The sequence continues at coordinate 8,487 of JBCJKE010003360.1, read as the reverse complement.
AGACGGACACGTTTGCTGGTCGGCACAGCATCTGGCAAAGTCGTATCAGAGTGCCTTGCATCAATATTAGCTGACGATACTGTGTTGCTGCTTGAAGATTGAGCGAGAGATGTTGATATTGAAGGGGCAGATAAAGACATTGGTAAGGTGGATTTCACAGGTTGTGTGTTATGGCTTAAGGTTCCACTGGCACTTTCCGATCTCTGTGTACAATATGCAAAAGATTCAAGTATGAGAAAAGGAAAACAAGACGGACCTGCCTGTAACTATAATAAAAATTTGTAGTTCAACAGAAAAAAAGAAGCTAAAAACAATCATTGATTATGAAATTATGGTGGCTTCAAATGACAACAAATATTTGAATGAGGTCTAGTGAAACGAATTAAGAAAAAAAAAAAATTGATGATCAGCTAAACCATTAAAATGAGCTGCAAACTAGCTATTTCACAAGTTCAAGTAGGATTATCATTTTTTGTTTATTTTAAGTGAAATTAAAATGCAATATAATTTGCAAATAGCTAAATAAACTTGACTAAATTTTTGTACTGCATTTCTATATGGCTCAACTATATAATATTATGAAATGTATATAATTTCTTAGACCTTGATTATCTACAAACTTCATCCCAAAACCATTTTTCTTTTTTTTAATTCTGCCCCTACTTATTCTAAAAATCTCAATTGACAACTCTATAGAAGATGACATACAATTTTTCTTTGACCAGAAGTTCAAAATTCATCATCTAAAGAAGAATTCCTCTCACCTCTCAAATATTTATTAATAAATAAATACCTTTGACATTTTTGAATACATGTTTACAGGGTATGTATGTGTATAAAATGAGAATCTAACAAAGACAATATGAGATGAGAGTAAGTATTGAAAAAATATGACAAAGAAAACCAAATAGTCAAACAATAAAAGTCAACAAAGGGCAAATATTGACTTGGCATATATAACGAACTACTGATTTTACTCCATAATTAAGATATATATTTAAAGGTTCACAAAAGGAGACAAAAGATGTTCAACTCCTTCTTACTATTATTAAAATCCTATTTTAAAAGACTTGAATTTTAGGGACAAGTTTAAGTGGAGTTGATGAATAATTTGACACATAACAGTTGGGGGTTGATGAATAATTAACTGACCTTCTTAGATTTCACATCTGTCAGTTTACTTTGCTGCTTTTGCGCATTCTGGTCGATTCGTTGTTTGATCTCCATTTCTGTTTTGCTTTTGGTGAGCTCTTCTTTGTGAACACTTTGACTCTGACATGAGAAAAGGGTGAACCAAAAATAAAACCTTCTTAATAAATACTTCAAAGGTTTATACTGGATTTTAAAGATTTTTATTTGCTTTTGTTTTGGGGTTTTAGGGGGTTTCATTCCTGATTTGTGTTTTTCACAAACAGCTCTATTAGATTTAGCCCAAATTCAATCATTTCGGTTACTTCCAACTCACCCAAATGGTTAATGTGAAGATGATTATAAAAAGTCCCTAATTGCCTGGGGATGGGTTTGTTTGTTTTTTTTTTGGTTTTTCTTTGTTCCGTTTTATTTTTTTTTAATTTGCTTTTTTTGGGGGGAGGTTGTTTTGTTTTTTTGCTTGCTTTTATTCTTGCGACTACCTGCCAGCCTGTCATGATAGCTTTAGAAGCATGCTCAGGTGTCCAGGCTCTTTTGGACGACTTTCCACCGGGTTCATCCATGTCAAATCCACTTGTGCTTGCTTGTATTGGATGAGACTGCCCAGGGTGGGAACTGTTCTCATCACCAAGATACTGAAAATTTGGCAAAGATTGGCTCCTGACTGGATCAGTAGTCTGAAGCATGATCTGTTCTACAACGTTCTGAACCAATCTCTCGCTTCCAAATTCACCTGTCAAAAAAAAATTGAACACGCAAAATGCATTTTACAGAAATGAAAAGAGACAGGAATATGAGAAGCAAATCTGAGTGCAGGTTATATAAATTGTATTCTATTTTCAGTTACAATGTCTCTTTAAAGTCTGAAGTGTCAGTTGAAAATCAATGTCACATAGCTGTGGTGGCTTTTGAAGTGATTGTTGAAACTGTTCATGAAGTTGTTTATAGATTTTGCATTGACAATATGTTCTGGAAGATTGTTTCAGATACTAACTACTCTATTCATGTAATTGTTTCAGATACAACTACTCTATTCATGTAATTGTTTCAGATACAACTACTCTATTCATGTAATTGTTTCAGATACTAACTAATCTATTCATGTAATTGTTTCAGATACAACTACTCTATTCATGTAGTTGTTTCAGATACTAACTACTCTATTCATGTAATTGTTTCAGATACAACTGCTCTATTCATGTAATTGTTTCAGATACTAACTACTCTATTCATGTAATTATTTCAGATATTAACTACTCTATTCATGTAATTGTTTCAGATACTAAATACTCTATTCATGTAATTATTTCAGATATTAACTACTCTATTCATGTAATTGTTTCAGATACTAACTACTCTATTCATGTAATTATTTCAGATATTAACTACTCTATTCATGTAATTGTTTCAGATACAACTACTCTATTCATGTAATTGTTTCAGATACTAACTACTCTATTCATGTAGTTGTTTCAGATACTAACTACTCTATTCATGTAATTGTTTCAGATACAACTGCTCTATTCATGTAATTGTTTCAGATACTAACTACTCTATTCACGTAATTATTTCAGATATTAACTACTCTATTCATGTAATTGTTTCAGATACTAACTACTCTATTCATGTAAAAAATGCTTTGTTTATAAGAATGTGGTTCTTTATCAAATGTTCTCATAAAATCTAGATACACTGCTTCTATTCATCCAATATGTGTATACAATGATCTAAAGCTTTAAGTAGTTTTAACATTCTTGATGATACACATTGCAAAAGCATCACATTTTATTTTTCCCAGAAGATCTAGTCTGAGAATGAAATACTTTTAACAAAGGCATGATAGTATCCAAATAAAGCTCCATTCATGTTCTCAATAAACGATTTGATTAAATCCTACTCAGTGAGTTCTGGAAATCAAGTATCATAGTGAATCAACTATATGCAAATTATCACAAATGAATTGAATGAAAAGTATGAAGAGAATGTAGACAGCATCATCTTATCTGTGAAAAACTTCAAAGAGTGCAAATAAAGGTTAATTAAAAACAAATAAAGTATTAAAGTAAATATATATTCAAACAATAACATTACCAATTTATCTTTCTAGAAAGGGAATAGTTTAGAATTAAGGTAAGGGACCAAAATACTTTTCAGGACTTAATAGCTAGTAGGTATCATGTAGAAAAACAATTCAATAATTCAAAAAATGTCTCTATAAATTTGCACTTTAATAAAAAGCTAAGGAAATGTAAAATATCAAAACAATGTCATTACAAATGTATTCCTATAGAAAAGAGTACACTTTTAAAATTACTGATCTATATCAAACTGCCAGTAAAACAAAAATAAAAACGCGCATTTTCAAAAAACAAAAAAAAAAACAAAACAAAGTCATATTGTAAATAATTAACAGAAAAAAATAAGAAAAAAAATAATGTCACTACAATACTTAGAGGTTTGTTTTTTTTTTAATGCCAATATGAAATAGAAGAATTAAAAGATTTTCACTATATAACACAAGAATTGTTGACACACAAAAAAAAAAATAAAAAAAATAAAACAAGAATTGTTGACACACATAAAAAATTAATCAAGTTCATTACAAAATAATCTTTAATGAATGTCCAAATGAAAACCACAGTTTGAAAAGAAGGCAGATACAAACCTGGAAATTTGGACTGGACCAAATCTTGGGCAATTTGATAGACATTGCTGTTTAAAGATGGATCTTCATCACCTTGGAACCAAGGAACTTTCTCAATCACGACCGTTCCTTTCCATTCCATGATCACATTGACACTAAAACAAATATCAGCAGTAACTTAATTATAATGTGCATTATAGTTTTTAAATAGGCAATTAGTTTGGGCTCTTCTGTTTCCTGCATCTGTTCACAACATTTCAAGTTGTGCAAAAATAAAATGTTCTCTATTTTTCCCCCATTAAGAGAAGGTTTGTTTGACTTTTCAAAAATGTAGTTCATTATAAAAAAAAAAAATGTAGTTCATAATAATAAATTGGCAAGCTAAACTCTTAACATTTCACAGCCAAATCTTAATTTATCCTTTGAACTGCATTAGTTGTTAATCCTAAAATGACTTTAAAATTAAAGAAAAAAAAAGGCATATAGAAATTATTACCTTTTGGGGACAGCTGAATATTCTTTGCCATACCAGTAATCCTTATAGCCACTTTTACTGACATTGGATTTTGTCAAAGTGCGATCTCCATTCTCATAGGCTATGGAATAATCTGCTCTCACTTGGCGGAAAATATTACTGATGGAAAACAAATTGACAACAACGGCTGTAAAGACACACCAACGTTGAAAAAGAAAATAATTAAAATAAATTCCTTATAAATACAATGTGAATGAGATTCCAACACAAACATACAAGAATATAATGCACATAAAAATGCTTTAGAAAAATTACTGGCTGAATAAAATAAAGAAAATAAAACTGTCTGAATTCTGGCATAATTTAATAATAATGATATATGTCTATTGTCTCAAAACGGAGAAAATGTACATAGTCATTATGAAAAGGCAGGCAAACAAACAATTTAAATAAACAATTAAAGATATATAAGCTGAAAGAAAAAAAGTCGCTGTATAAGTAAAAAGGGTCCCAAAGAGCAAGAACAATCAATATAATATATTGATTTAATAAACAAATGCATCAACAGCTTTCAACACTAATTAATTTGCAGTGTCCATGCAAAATTCCTACTATTGTCCAATATATTATAAATCTTCAAAATCATGCAGAATGCCACCTGGAAATTCTAATAATGCCTGGATTCAGAGATTGAGGGATTGTTTTTCATTCTCCCTGATACAACAAATTCAGTCTGTCTCAGACGGGACAATATTTCTGATCTGATTTTGAGGCACAACCTATATAATATAAATTTCCTTACTTGGGACAAAATGGACATGTGGAAGGCTTGCACATCTTTTTCTCGGGTATCAACTTGTCCATTGCCTTATTATAAAGTGCAACTACATCTGCATGAAAAAATAAAGTCCTGTTTTAATAATCTAACACTTAACATAAGATCCTCAAAAATAGGTCACCATTACTTGAGGCAAAACAATAAGATCTCCTGTTCAACTTGTGTGGCATTGTTTTGCTGGGGGCTACAAGTATTTTTTAATGACTCACACATAGCGATTCTTAAATTATTCTGGCTTTTTTTGCTATACTTACATCAGACTTGCTTAGCCACAGCTTTAGCAATAAATATTAACCAAAATTTAATAATATAGCACATTCTTACTAAATATCAGAAGAAAAAAAAAACAAAAAACAACAAACAAAAATTGGAGAGGGGATTTTCATGAATGCACGAAAAGTTTCACTTTAATATATTTAATAATCATACTTTTATCAGATTATCCTATTAGTCAAGTCCTGTGAAAAGGTACCCCCAAAAATATATATGCTGCTGTTTCCAGCATCACTTTATGTAAAGAAAAAAACCAAAAAAAAACAACAACAACAAAAAACCAAAAGCAAAAAAACGAAACAAAACAAAAAAACCCCAAAATCAAGACAAAAATAACAAAAAAGCCCCAGCCTATAACAAAACGTTAAGAACGTTTTCTGATTTTTTTTCCTACCCAGGCAGGGCTGGGTTGGATGAAGTTAATTTGAATGAACACAGTGAATACATAACAATGTCAAATAGTTTGGTAGGTTTCTCTTAAAATTGGGCAAAGTGACCTACCAAATTATCAACGTTTCCGTTAAATACATTGTGTACATTAAGAAGTAAATTTCAACAGTTATTTCAACCATAAAAAGATTTCAATGTTTAATAAAAACATAAAAACTTCTAGTGAGTTATAAACAAAAATGAAAGGATATAAAATGACAACAGCATAGATGAGTTTGAAAATATTAGAAAAACAACGTACCATGCATGGGAAAGGTGTAAGTATGACCGTCTTTCAAGGTTTTGTAAGTGTAAACAGCAATATTATACAACTTCCCACCTGGAACGAACCAGGCATCCTCAACAGACTCTGACAAGGTCAGATGGTGACATGACAGACAAATAAACAGCTGATTCTCAGAGACACTCTTCTTTGCTCTCTCAAGAAGCATTTCCATGTTGACGCTAAAAACAAGACCTGTGAAGAGATGGTCGATGAGTAATCATTACAAGGCACACAGTTACCTAATGCGGAACACAACAAATATGGCAGAATACTGTCAACACCAGTTTGAGGCGGCCATCCATATGTGGTTGCATTTTTATGAGTTTCAGTTCAGAAGAGTTCATGTAAATGATGTGCATACATATAAATGAGATGACTGCCTGAATGGAAATAGAGAAAAATTCTGAGCAATGCACCTACAAATGTCGAAAATATACTTTCATATACACAAATCACATATGAAATTAGCATGAATTCTTACAAAATGGGAAGTCTTGATGCACGGGCAAGAACTTTAACTTGTGTGCCTTATGTGAGTTTGTGTGTATGTTGTATGCATGCATGACTGTGAATGTGCATTAGTGAAACAAAATTTTACTCAATCCTGTACACTACAAAATGAAAATAAACATTCCAAATTTGACAAGGATATGACCAACCATTAGGCTTGAAGATGTGAAGGTACATATCAGCCATGAGGGAGGCAGAAATCTTATGATTCTTTAAGAACACTTCACCCATTGCTTTTGCTAAGCGTTGGATGTAGCCAATCTGAAGACAAAAAGTGTGAAGACAGTTTTGTAAATTTGATTATTCACTCAGTGGGGAAAAGAGTGGAGTCCACAAAAAGTTAGCTCACATTAAGCCGTCAATATCAATCAACAGTTTCAATGGTCATCCCTTAACCCAACCACCCCCACTCAGATTTTTTTTTTTAATTCATTATATTTTCACCTCTTTCACTAAGGTCCCCACTTTTAATGTACAAAAGATAGAAGGCTATGAAGATAGGAAGCAATTTCAAGGCCAGTATTTCCATTTACCTTGGACAAGGAAAAAGAATTACATCATATACCTATCTTGAATTCCAAGATCTAAGTAGCTACAATGTTTGTGTTAATGAGACATGCAAAATATGCTTTCATGATATCCTTCACTCACCAATTGGCTATGAACTTACAACAGACACAGCCAATCAAAGATATCTACGCTCTTTGTGGAAAGCACACATCTATAATTTCAACGTTGTCTGAAGTTGGCAACTTCTCAAACACTTCATACTTAACACCCTAAAAGTTTTCCATCAGCAGTGACCAAGGATTTTGCTTTAGACATTCATTAAATGCAGAGGCGGAAGACTTTCAGTGATAAGTCAAAGTCTCATGTATTTCACTGAACAGACAAAGCAACTGAAGCTTGGACAACTTTTGAATGCTTTTTTTTATAGATGGTGCTATAATATGTCTCACTTTGGTGCACAAAAGCTGTGACCATCAGGAGTGGCGTGCGACTGGCAAAAATTAGGGCAGTGACCACTGATTGCGGTGACGCCGACAGGTGACAGGTGATTTTAAGCATGCTAAAATTGAGCAATTATTGTTCATGATGCAATTTACAGTGTTATCACAATTCCCTTTAAACACTTAACATGAAATTTCACGGATAAATTGAAATGTTAGTCAAAGTTATTCTCTAATATTTGTCTTTTCGTTTTCCCTCCAATGAAATAAATGCAATGCTGAAACACCAAGTTCACGTTTCATATTTCTTTTAAGAATGACATTAGTATATCATTTGACTGACCTGCAGCGTCTTTTCTCCGCCAATTTGACAGGTGCCGTTCTGAAAGTCGACATAGTTATCAATTTCAATATCGTTGACACCCCATGCTCTCTGGATTATATGCCGAGACAAAAGTGGACATTTTCTTCCTGAAATTGTAAAGTATCAACAAATGGGTGAAAACGCTGAAAAAGTTGCCAGCAGACATGAATAAAGGAATGGTGAATGAGACATATTACATTTACGTTTCTAAAATCACTGACATGGATAAAAAAATTGACAGCTGACTCGTTCTACCAAGAATGAAAAAAAAAGCACTATACTCACCCTTTAATCCAACCAATGGAATGAAATGATTTCGTCCTTGACTGCTCCAGGAAATACACAAAGGTTTATTCAACACACCCTCTTTGTTCTTGCATGCAGAGGGCGGTGAGAAATATGGAAGAAAAATTGCTGGAGAGACAAAATAGACCTCAAAATAATGGGTGTTTATATATGTGTGTGTGTGTGTGTGTGTGTGTGTGTGTGAGTGAGTGTGTATGTGAGAGAGAGAGAGAGAGAGAGAGAGAGAGAGAGAGAGAGAGAGAGAGAGAGAGAGAGAGAGAGAG
>JBCJKE010003249.1:0-12909 GCA_039654525.1 Melibe bucephala | reverse complement strand
TTGTTTATTTTAAAATTCAAGCGCAACTTTTGGGTTATAGCGCAACTTTTGGCATTTTCCAGTGCAACTTTTGCCACTTTTTTGCACAACTTTCCGCAGGGACAGCTTGTTGATCGTGCTGTTTTACGTATCGGTACTGTAGAACTACATGTAGATTTAGACTAGACATTTGAACCTAGAAATAGAAGTGGATGCGCGAAGTATGAGTATGATTATGAGCGTCTACGATCGACAAGCTTTGAACGGCTTTGACAGCGGTCTAGGAACTGTCACTGTCAGCACGCATCTAGCAGTATCAGTTAAAAGTGGGCCCAACCACGGCATCTCGAGAATAATAAAAATAACAAGGAGTAAGAGATATATTAATATTATAGTGATGATGGCGAACGCCGTGGTCGGTTATTACTACCCCTCCCCTCCTCTCTATCTCCACACACACACCCTCCCGACCCCGTCAACAAATCCCGGGCACCGGTACGGGGGATGGGGGGAAGGAAAATTATTATATATTAGTTACCTAGCTTCATTTTCCCCCTTAAAATAACGTCGCTCAATTTCATTTCTCCCGCTGTATCCATGTTTGGACCTTTGCTTGTCGGAACTAGTCCCGTTATATCCATGCACAGGTAATAGAGTTTATAAAAATAATTTATATCGAGAAAAAAAAAAAAACGGGGAGTCCGGTAGGGTCCCGCTATAGCGGGTGCCGTAGTAGTTGAGCACTACTGTATTTTGACGCATTCAGTATTCAGCGAACATTCGATAACGAACCGACGGCTGTAACGAACTCCTTTTCTTGTCCAAGAAGTCTTTTTTCCCTCTTATTTATCATGTCTGAAGTAACGAATCAGTCCATTTCGAGACAGAGGGAACCCACAACTGCCGTATCCTACATCGTGTCCACCCTACTCTTACATAGGCACAAAATGGATCCGAATCTTTTCTTTGTTAGGCTAGACCGTAACCAACATACTATACTAATACCAGCAAATATAAGTAATAGTCAAAGGTGTTAAAGTATGACTGACTACCTTTAACATTAACACCTTTGGTACTAGCACAGTGACTAGTACAAGAAGTAACAGTAGTGTAGCATTTAGTAGCAATAGCCGCCCCGGCCGGTCCTTAGGGGAGTGGTTACGTACGCGCGTTACGAGAGACCATCTCTAGACGGTGGTGATAGTGATAGGCCTAATTTAAATTAGCATTAGTAAGATCTAGTCATAGTCATAGAGTAAAGATCATTATAAATTATAAGTTTGTCATAATAATGGTAAATTGCAGGTCTGTATATTTTCTGAATCTTGATAAGTCAACATTAGCTCGAAAAAGCGAGCATGCTATTCACTCTATAACTATAACGCAAATTTTGTGTATGAGAAAACTAGACATTATAATAACATACATGTATTATTATGTATACTATTGTGTACTATTACAATGTACTACCATGTGCGACTGAGATAAAGAACTACATTTGCATTGCCCGGGCTTGTTCTTTATATTAGTATTATTAGCATTTCATAGCAATTAAAAGTGACTTGCGCTTGCAACTTTGTCTTGCCTATTTTGACTGGGCAAATGGTCAAGGCTATAACTATACTATTACTACTAGTAATGAAAGCTCACCAACTGATATAAGTGTATGTGGATGTGGGCCTACAGACCGGTCCAAGGTTAATCCACCCTCTTCTCAGCTGTTTTTGTTCTACCGTCAAGCAAGTGCCAAATCTCTGCTGTGTGCGGCAGTACATGTAGTTAATTGAACTCGCTAAGGTGTGTTGCGCTTGCAACTGTCTTGCCTATTCTGAGCAAATGATTTTTATTACAGGCACCAACACTAAACCAAACACCCAATAGATCTAACACCAATACATGTACATGTACCACTATGTTATTGTCATAGATCTAAAGTTTCCAAGTTATACATCTAATGAGATAGACCTGGTTCATGTATATATGCACATAAAAAGAAATACAAGTCCAAAAAACGTGTACAAAAAGTTAGGAGCCAGATACATGACTATGTTGTGTGTATGAATATGCCGATGCCATCTATGTAACATTTGATTTTATAAGGACATGTATTATTTAATTAGATCTATTAGTATTATGCCTATATTAATGCATTAATTTATCAATACATGTATCAATATGCACACATGATTGTAGCAAATACAATGTCAGTCTCGTGTATGAATTGTTTAACCCCAGTCTGTTGAAAAAGATTGTAGACAATATCATGGCCTGTATTGATATCGGTAGTGGTAGGCCCAGTAAGTAAGCCGTATTTGTTTATGGGGGAAACAGCAATCCTCATTTTCAAAAGTGGCCAAGCATCATAAATCACAAAAAATTGTGAATAAAGTAGATTTCTGCTTTGCCGGATATTTTCATAGATAAAAGATTAACAACTGAAACTATAAAGTCAACAACTTTGAAAATGGGCTCAGTGACTGACAATACACGCTTCATCCATACCGCTCCACATAAATTTTAAAAAAAAAAAAAAGAAAAGAAAAAAGAAAACAAAAGAAAAAGAGAACACAAAGTAATCAAGCGTGCTTAACCCCCAACTCACACAAGCATACTAACAATATGACAAATAACTCAATGACAGAGCAAATATTCAAGACATATTTCAAATTTATTAAATCCACATATTCATTCACTTTGGCATAAAAAAAATATTAACCATTAAGCCTTGATTGCACCCCCACACCCTAAAAAAAAAAGTTAAAAAACGTCGGGCCTCATGAAGAATGACGAAAAACCCACCAATAAGCATGTTGTGGAATTGGATGCCAAGTATATCAATTGCACAAACTCACACAGATTTATCAAGTGTATCCAGAAGAAAAATGCTATTGAGTAGTCTTCGCGGCCGAGAAATGAAGCAGAACACAGCCTACTCAAATGCGGCTTGTGTGTGTATATGTGTTTGCGTGTGAATTGGGAATCCATCTCCTTAGAAAAAACTAAGCAGCTGTGATAGGAACAAAGTGAGTCAAACTAGCTTTTGCACATGAAGCCAGAAGAGGTGGTGGTAGTGTAGAGAGCATGAGTTGCCTCCAGAATATAATAATAATAATAATAAAATATGTCAAATGTACTGCGTCAGTCATGTCTATCCCCCGTAAGGTTTTAAACTGTTTTCTGACATGTGGACCAAAATGATACATCATCAGTTCAAAGGAAGTATTATTCACATGGCAGGGTGAGAGAAGGGTGAGTTTGTACAAGATGCCCCGCCTTCTTGGGTTTCTATTATATCTACAACATTCAAGAACGGAAAAGGTCATCATCCTCATCTCCATCTGGAAGTTCTGTGTTTTGGGCAATCTGTGGAGAGAAAGAAAAGGACAAGTTAAAAACTAACACAACAGGACTGTAGCAATTTACTTCACCCAAAAAACAACTTTCTGTGGATGGATAGAAACACCTTAAAAAGTATACTGATGTTACTATATGGGGTGTGAGGAGAGCAAAAGCCAGATAAGACAACAAAAGCCAGATAATCAACAACCTAGACAGCAGGCGGAGACAACGGGAAGAAAACCGCTTCATCCAATGACCATTGCACACTCTTTCTATGCAAATAACTGATTACCCTATATTTAATCTATGAAAAATTGTATATAGTAGAGCTCAGCTACAATCTGATCCGGTTACAGCGGGATCTGGCATACATAAGGGTTCTACTACAGGCCCATTATTTTTCCTTGTACATATCTATTAATATTTGTTGACAATGGTACCTGCTGGGTGTGCAGCTTGTTTACAACAGGATCTTTCAAATAAAAGTATAGTATAAGACAAAGATGCCAAGCAGAAAACTGTAAAACGACCAGTTCCAATATTGAAGAGGAGAGCCATGCGCTTGCAAATTCTTGTTTCAATTGCAATGCCGTGAGCTGTAGGAGTATGTCCATGAGACAGCCCACCATTGGCCTGATGACTTAATTGGCAAGGCTGTTCGCAAAGCAGCGGAAGTGGCAAACCACAGTGCAGTAAGTGTTATGATATGGGAAGGGTGATGAAGAAACAAAAATTACAGTGCAGCACGAATTCATGGATTCCTCAAACAAACTGCACGGTCCCAAATGTTCCTTTATTTTCACGCATTCGTCAAACCTATTCACAGATTCCACGAACTTTCTGCCAGCGGCTCGAGCAATTTCCCCGTCTTAGTCTGAAAAGCCCACGAACCCGTGACTAAAAATAGCCCACATCATGCTAATATAATATGTCGCTGGGTACTGGCTGTGTGAAAAGCGCACTAGACGGCAGTAGTAATACTACTACTTCTATTAGTAGCATCAGAACACACTATTGGTCTACCATACTAATCATAGACTATCCATGCCTTCAAATCGTTGTCACACTGGTGTTTGGCAACCAAAAGTATAGCCCACACTATGCTGACGCACAATAGAACAATGTCTACGACAGTACATTACACATATGTAGGCCTAATGAGATAGATCACAAACAAACAAAGCACCCTCATCATAGTAGGGAGAGAGACAGACAAGAAGAGACATAACTACAATACTAAACTACCCCACTATACTACTAGTATGAGGGTTTCCCTTGTCAGTGCTTTCACGTATTGTTCGAATAATGGATTCCTTGAACTATTTCTGTTGCCCAAACAAGTTCGACGATTACATGTTGCACTGTAAATGTGCACAAACACAAACTTAATGAAGTCTCTCCAAAATGGTAAGATACCATACAATTGTATTCAAGGGAGGTAATTTTGATCAGATATTGTCTATAAGGGGCTGTACACCTTGTATACCCATATAACGAACTTCTGAGGCCCATAGCAGCGAGGTTTCGTTCTTCTGCTTTTTTTATGAGTCCTGAACAAAAGTGAAATTGGGCAAAATATTTATATGGCCACTGACATATTATGGACTGTTGTATTAGCATTATGAAATTATTGACAGTAAAAAGAATGTCAAAAATATTTATGTGCATGCCCATCAATGCGGTGACCTTGTAGTTTCTGTCTAAAAGCCCCTCATACAAGAGCCTGGTCAACACTATGCCGGTCGTCTTTGGTGTGCTTAGTTTAAAAATGTTCATTATCTCAGTATGATGACTGCATAGCATAATGGCTGCTTGGCTTAGCAAGTCTTAGCAAACACCGGCGAATCCTACAAGTTCCATGTGTTATGTTACGCCTTAGATACAATGTGATTGTTAGATATCTTGTGGGTTCAATTATGGAGTCTGAAGTGACATATTTCCTTTAAAAAAAATAAAATAAAAAATCAATCAATCAATCCACCCTAATCATCCCAGAAGGGAAATTGGAATGAAAATCAAGCGTCAGCCCCAGAGCAGCGCCGCAACTGCATTCATATCAATCATCTCCCTTCAGATCTGCCCATGAGCCTGGGTTTTGAATTTCCAGAGGAGCGTGCTTGAGGGCACAGAATTGCTACAATTAAAACAGTAGGCTTCGGTGATATATAAAAATAAAAGTAATTTTCAAAATGCCTCACCTCAAGTTCTTTTTCACACTGTTCCTTCAAAGATGGTTCCATAAGGACTTCAGGAGGAAGCAGAGCAGGCATTTCTACAAACTCCAAGTTGGGATCTCCCACCAATTTGCGAGCCAGCCACAAGAAAGGTTTTTCGAAGTTGTAATTGCTCTTTGCACTGATGTCATAGTACTGAAAAAATTTAACAAATATAATTATAATTCACTAAGGTCTTTTTAAAATAGAAATTGCCTAGTATCTTATAAAAAAGAAAAGCAAGGGAAAGGAAAGTTGCTGCACTGCCATTATCTTGGATTTGCATCCTAATTTTATTCCAGAAAAACGTTTTAACTAAGGAGGAACAAAATAATACTGCCTATGGGTTTTGATTTGACTCTTCCCACTGAATAAATGCTAGCATAAATGCTTGCTTACAAAGAAAGAAGCTGGGAGTCTACATAAAAAAATTACTATTATACTAGTGGGAAGTCTCCACTTGGACTCCCTTAAACAATCTTCTCTATAAATCACATCACCATCAATTGAATCTATTGACATTACTTCGCATAACTAGTATGGCCTCAAACAACAAATTAACAGAAGAAGCCAATTATGTCGAGAGCCGTTTCAAGCAAAGATATATAGCGGTTCAAAAACAAATGCTTTACAGATATTTTGATTTATGAAAAGTTTAAGAGACCTTTCCCAAAATCTGAATTCTGGAGATGTCTGGATTGGAATTGAATGACCTTTGAATTAGGAGTTAAGAATTTTATCCCCCGAAATGGAGGTAAAGACCTCACCTGCAGATTCTTCTTTCTGTGAAAGACAATGGACTTTGCCTTGACCTTTCTGTCCTTGATATCAACTTTGTTTCCACACAAGACAATAGGAACGTGTTCACAGACTCTGACCAAATCTCTATGCCAGTTGGGGACGTTTTTGTAGGTAACCCGAGATGTGACATCAAACATAATAATAGCACATTCACCTGAAAAAGTACAATAAATTCATTGTTAGCCTATTTGCACAATATCTGAACATGTAAGTCATCTTCAATAATAATTGATAGCTTAAAAACAAACAAAAACTATTAACTCTGGCTAATCACAAGTCACCAGGATAGACTATTTTGCTCAGAACTAAAATCACAAGGCGTTCAGAACGTACATATACACATGTACTTGCTGCATTTAATTAGAGATGTCATGACCATGTACAGAATGGGATTTCTTATCATCCCGTTCAAATATATTATACAATGTCCACTATGTCCTCCCTTGCGCACTCTCCCTGCACAAAAAACAAACCAAAAACAACCACAACAAAAAGCAACAAACACACACCCCGCCACAAACCAAAAACCACACCCTCGCCACAAACGTTCAGCCTCAGATTAGAGGGACATGATAAAACATCATGTTTGAATTCAGAATCATGAATCATCATAGGCAGTACTTTCATACAGAATATTATTGTAAAATGAATAAACTTAACCCACCCCCCCCCCCCTCCAAAAATAACAAAGAATTAGAAAAGGAAAAAATGAAAACAAAACACATTGTCACTGTGCTCACAAATGTCTCTGTTTGTTGAAAAGATACCCAGCAAGTCACTCATGAATGTTTATCAATGCAGAAAATATAATTGTGATTCACGTATCCACTACCAGATCTACACAACCCATAAGGCTCAATACCAAGATTGGTTATTTTCAAGAGAAAAATATTAATGTTAAAAAGAACAAACTTTTGCCTTTTTCACAGAAAAGTGCTTTCAAGTATCAACATAGGACGGAGGAAGTGCGGATCATTATACCGGAAGTACAAAGTACAGCCATGACACTGTTTTCATTGATCCCGGTGTCGATGCAATTTAGTTCCAGACAGTGATGTTTGGCCTAATTCAAATTGGGCATAGACCTAGTGATATCCCGTGTCCAGTTGTTACAAACTTGAT
Organism: Melibe bucephala; assembly: GCA_039654525.1. Lineage (NCBI taxonomy): Eukaryota > Metazoa > Mollusca > Gastropoda > Nudibranchia > Dendronotidae > Melibe > Melibe bucephala. The sequence goes on along the minus strand of JBCJKE010003249.1, from coordinate 5,455 downwards.
TACAAGGGTACATTTTTAGGCCTAAGCGTGTTCTCTGAATCTTATTACACGTACCAGTAGTCAGTCAATATGAGTTCTAAAAAGCGACCATCTTATTGATTGTGAGTACTATAAGAGAAATGTCATGTATGGGAAAACTATACATTATGTACTCTATAACATTATATATACTGTCATGTGCGACTAAAATAAAGAACTAGTGATAAAAAGAACTATTTATGTTGCCTTGGCTTTTTCTTAACATCAATGCTATACTGTATATATATATATTAAAAATCTTGAGGACAAAAATTAAACTGTATAAAATACACATCTAGAATGTCAAAAATACTCACCCTGAATGTAATAGCCATCACGTAAACCACCAAATTTTTCCTGACCAGCAGTGTCCCACACATTGAAAATAATTGGACCTCTGCTTGTGGCGAATTTAATTGGGTTGACTTCAACTCCAATTGTGGCTGTGGATGAAAACATTTTATTTTTTAAAAATGTGCATCTTTTCAAAAAGGAAAGGAGAATGAGATGACATGTAAAAACCTACATGTGTATAAAAATCCAAGAGAGAAAATCATTCTTCACCAAGCAAGACAGGCTTTAAAAGGGATTATGTGATAAAAAGAGACACTTTTTTTCTTTAATTTTCAAAGAAGAAAAGAGAAGAAAAAGTAAGGAGGGAGAGGGAGAGGGGGAGGGGGAGGGGGAGGGAGAGGGAGATAGAGAGTGAGAGAGAGAGAGAGAGCGAGATACTCGAACGACCATATATCACATTGCCCCAAGCAAGAGTAAATGAGAATCTTCTTGTAACCCCACCTCCAAATCAAGCTATATTTAAAAGGAAAGAAAAGAAAAAAAAAGAAGTAATTTACAAAATCATGGTCACAAAAGTAAATCATTACCTATATATTTTTTTTCAAATTCTCCTGTCATGTGTCGCTTGACAAATGTGGTTTTTCCAACACCTCCATCTCCAACCAGCACTAACTGAAAAGCAATTTTAAAAAGTATGACATAACATAAATTGATGTTGGTTGACAAATCGTTAGCTGTGGAAGCATGCAATACTGTGGAAAGAAGTGATCTGCATTCATTTAACAAAGGTAAGTAATTCGTCTTAGGTGCCCCACCCACCTCCCAGAAGAAATGAACTATGTTTTATACGGGATGTATGCGTATACAGTAAAACAGCCATGAGAACATGAGAGCTGTTCAAAATAAAACATATTTTAAAAATAAATACTGGCATTCCCTTGCGGAAAAGGGTCTTTTCCTATAATTCTTGTGAAAGCATCAAACAAGCTTTAATCTGTTCTCAAAAAGGATTTTAGAAGTACATAATATAAACTCACCTTAAACGAAGGAATTTTTTGTTCTGTCATCTTTGCTGTTGTTCAGGAATAATGACCTAAAAAAGGAAAAGGAAAAAAAAAAAAAAAGAGTCAAAGTGTCATGCAAAGGGAATCAGAAAAGCAAAGCGATTGAAGCTATTTTTTGAAACTTAGGCATCCTAAAATTGGAGGAACACTAATTTTTCTTTTTTTCTATGAAGAGCTCAGTATAAAAAACCTTGACTAATGATCAATGTATTTAGCACCGAATAGAAATATAAGCACATATATTTACAATCATAGGAACAAGATGTAGACTAAATTCTTTTGTACTGACTAGGTATTAACCCAGAAACCTTGTACTGTACCATCAGTCCTAAGTTTTGACAGATTATCAGCTTTCCATGCATGGGGCATTGGAATTTAAGTATTAGTGAGACCGAGAGTTGAGTGCAAGTTCTCTGGGCTTCAGAGAGTATTATTGTATTAATAAATGCTTATATTTATATTCTGTATTGACTGCACACAGCTGTAACGAGTGCCGGAAAGTTAGGATAGTACTTTGGGGCGATGTATTATTTTATTAATAAGTGCTTACATTAATATTCTGTATTGACTGCACAGCCGTAATGTCGGAAAGGTATAATACTTGAGGGTGACACCGCAGTGATGAAAGGGTTGGGGATTTAGGCTCTAAGGTTTTAGGTTAGACTTAGCGATATATGGATGATCGTGTAGTTAAGGATCGACGCTTCATTTTTGTAAAACTTTCGATATTTATGCTTCAACGCAGTCTTTGTGCTACTACCCAGCCCCATAAGGTCCATTATCCGACAGAGGTCAGACATTTTCCCAGCTGTAAAGATTCCCGGAAAAGTGGCACCTCTCAAATATGTGAATAGTGGCTCAGTGTTAGATCAATTCAAAATATATGTCATCTTACACAATATAATAACAAATCTGCCTGACAAGAGACAAGTTTTATTGGCCAAATTGTGGCCGTTGGGAGAATTTTGGCACTTTCGACAATGATCATTCATGGAGGTAGCCCGCGAGGCATATTGATTGGTTGTTTTACTGTTCCCCAAGATGGAACTGATCAAAATAGACAAAATTATTCTGTTTAGAAGGCAAAGTGGCGTATTTTCAACTCCATTTTGGCTGGAAACAAGATTGTTATCGTTATTAGCTGTGGGCATAACTGAGGTTCAATGCTGAGCTCTTCTTTAAAAAATTCATTACTTCCCACCAACCATGATTCGACGCTAAAGGAAAAAATTCCCCCCCACTTACATTCAATTACACATACATCTACATACATACATTGTTGCTTCTCCCCTGTCAGTACGTCTTATAAACTGCTTTATCGAATAACCTGTTTCCTTTGTCACCAGATGGGCAGATTATATGAGACGGAGACTTTATTATCACGGGGGATGTATATATATAAAACCACACAGACTCCAGACCCTACATCTACCTATTTATCTGTCATCTCGGTTGACGCTGTATTACATGTTTTCTTCACAACAATAGGCCTAACAACTTGCTCCACACCATTAAAAGAAAGAAAAAGGACGGGTGTGACTGATCGGGCATAGGTGACTGTGGGTAGCACTGCCGGCAAAAATATTTTCCTGTCTGGTCTGGTGTCTATGTCGTTTTAGCCTAAAACCAGGAGGGCCGCATAGAGCTACCAATATTCTCTAGATTCTAGATCTAGTACAGGATGAAGATACCTAGAGTGTAGGATTAACTAATTTTGTCCCTATTCTTACCAGATACGCTAGATCAAGAAGTGGAAAAGAGTATAGATCTAAGACGTGTTCGGCAGTGGGTACCCACTGGGGGCACGGAAGCAGAGCGGATAGTCCTAACTGGACAGACTTGCCCCTCTCTGACCAGTTTGCGGGGGATTGTTTTAACATGGCGGCAGTTAGTGCTGTGCCATTGATATTGAAGTGTGCATTTGGAAAATCGAAAAAAGGCATTCCTATGCTATGTTGGCCTATAATATAATAAAAAGATAGGCCTATAAGAATTGGCGCTTTTTCGTTTGATACCCCAGGCTGCATATCCAACGTAATCCGCCATTTTGTATCGACCAATCACTAGGAATCAAATACAATAGGCAACCCGACTACAACAGAACCATGTCGGAATGGAAAGCAAAACAAAAAACGAAAATCATAAACAAGAAGAAAAATTTGGTAATGAGACTCATTTTCCTCGTTTCCCCGTAAAAAAAAAAAGGCTTGATATTGAGATCTAGCTCCAGATAGATAAAAAAAATGCTCGATGCTAGTAGGCTATTTCAATTTCCCCGGCCGTTGATCTTTGTGACTTCACTTACTTTATTATGGGCACAACATGCTGATAGACACTAAGGACGGATGGACTACCGGCTAAACTAAACAAAAAAATGCTGCACTTTCCTGTGAGTGCGCGTTTGTGTGTGAGTGTGTATGTGTGTGTGCGGTTGTTAGATTGAAAGACAGAGAAAGAACGTGACTTGCAATGCAGTTAGAATAAGAGAGAAAGAGATAGATAAAGATAAAGAGGGGGGGATAGAGAGAATGGGGAAGAGAAGGTAATTGGTAGAGAAGGAGATAAAAAAAAGAGAGAGATATCTATAGAGGAAAAGTGAGTGGCTGGGGAAATAGTGTGTTTACGTAGTATGGTCATACACAGCGGCCGGGGGCATAGCCACTTCGAAAAAAAATGGGACCGAACAAATTGCGTATTCGATTCCTAGTAACTAGTCGATACAAGATAGCGGACTGCGCCTGGGGTAACAAACGAAAAAGCGCCTAAGTTAGAATTAGGATAACATTTCAACAACGCTACTTGGCCATTTTCCATGAAAAATTCAAATCTAGCTAGTGGACTTAAGGCGCAAGCATGTTTCTTTAGAAAACACAGGCCTCTATGTCCCACTCTGCCCCTCTCTACTGAACAGACCGTCCATTCTACTCCCGTACCACCAGCGGGTAACCATAACCGAACACATTTCTAGTCTAGATCTAGTCTAAGTCTAGTTCTAGGCCTACAACCTACTCTGAATCCGAATGTATTGCTTAGAAAATAAAGATAGATCTAGAGATCTAGTGCCCAGTAGATGTAGATCTAATACTGTGACAAGTTGACTGTCTGAAAAGGAAAACGGAATTAGATCTAGATCTAGATCTAGATCTAGATCTAGCGGGTAGGGTAAAATGTCCAGCTAAGACCCATTCTCATTCCATTCAACATTTACTTTCACTAAAATGAAAATGTAAACATTTGTGCGCAGTAGTTCATAACCGAAAGCATTCATTTTACCTTTAGAAGAAACGACGGGCATTAGATCTAGATCTGCTTAAATTGAGATAATATAAAGATCCAGATACCTAAATGTTGGCATATAATCAGAAAATATTTGAAAATTATGCCAATGAAAATGACTATCGAAGTTTGGTTTCCCTATCTATAGGTCCCTGTGATAAGAAGGTAAAACTGAAGTCAATTTTGACACAAATAAAGTTTGAAAAGCATTAAATCAATCTAATGTATCATTGTAAACAATAAAACGCTTAAATAATCCTTACCTGGCGTCAGATTGAATTGGATAGAAAATTTGGTCGATCAGAGTTTGTATACCGTGCACCCCGACAACAGTTAAAGGGCGGTTAGTACCGGTTTTGGCGCGGGCATGGAAAAGATTGCTTCCGGTTATAGCCAGACAAAATTTGCGACATCAATATTTCCTTCGCTCTCCTTGAATTCCCTCTAAATAAAAATATCTATTCAACTTCCGTGATAAATTTAAATAATAGGCCAATAAATATGTCAAATAAGCAAAACCAACGAAAATCATGCGAAAAACATAAGCCGTAAAAAATCGCAACTGTTATTCAAGCCTAACCTTCGAAATTTTCCATTGCAGATCGGCTTAGCCTACTTGAGGCCCTTTCGTTGAATCTCCGCAGTAGGTTAGGCTGCGCACTGACGATCAAATTAGAAACTGTCTAGTTTCTATTCCGCCATCCCCCATCTACCATCCCACCCCTTCTCCCTCACCTTCTCGCTCTCCTCCCCCTCCCCACACTCTCTCCATCCCTATATATATATATAATATATTTTAATTA
>JBCJKE010003138.1:0-12909 GCA_039654525.1 Melibe bucephala | reverse complement strand
AGAGAGAGAGAGAGAGAGAGAGAGAGAGAGAGAGAGAGAGAGAGAGAGAGAGAGAGAGAGAGACGGACTGACAGACACTGAAACAGACAGATAGACACACAGACAGACAGATTTATGGAGAGAGACAGAGAAAGAGAGAGGGGGGAAAGAAAGAGAGAGAAAATAGACGGACAAGAGTATGGGGTTGTGGGGTGGGGCGTTGTAAGCTTTTTTATGAGAAAATTATTCATACAAATTCAATTTGTTTACCCCTCTTTTATTTGTTTATATATGGCATTGATGAAAGCAGCATTACTGAGCCTACAATTTGTAGTACAAATTATTCAAATGGTGGGGGTCGCAAGGGAGATAAGACAAAAAAGTCTTTTCTACACACTTAATGAATGTCTCCAAAAAGGTAGCCTATATTTTCCACTTCGTTAGAATCAATACAAATAAAATTGCTTCTCTGAGATTGACATCTGTTGACTTTTCTTTCTAATTTTTTTCTTTTCTTTTCTTTTTTTCCCTTTTTTTTTTTCTCTTTTTTGTTTGTTTTTTTGCAGTTTTTTGTTTTGTTTTTGTTTTTTGTTTTGTTTTTTTGTTTCAATGAGTTTTTTCATCACATGTGCTTTGATTTTGATGTTGAATTCAAATTTTAATGCTAGTGCCAGATGGAGTCATAAAAAGATATGTCTGGTTAAAGTTTCATCCCAAGCATGTGATGTGAGATTGGATATATATACCTGCAAAAAAACAAAAAAATAAATAGAAAATAAACTTTCCCTAACTTAATGGCTCAATATTAATATTAGTAAATGAAGAAATCTACTTTAAGAACCAAAAACAAAAAACAATTCTCCAAATGCCCTTGTCAAACCAGTACACATTTAATGTCTATACTTATTAATAAAACCATGTATTAACAACTCATCACTGTCATTCTCCAGTCCTCAAATGATTGACTTGAATCAGACTGTTTCGAAGTCCAGAGAGACATTGGCATTTAGCATCTGGCTGTACGGCTGTACTGTATCTATACTGTTAACCGCCCCCCCCCCTTCCAAAGTCTTGGTCTTAGCCCATAATATGGGATACCCATCTAGAGCAATTGTAAACTTCACTCAATAGATCACAGTACAGCTCATGGACGAAGAAAACAACACTACTGCAAATTGCAAAGTAAACCCTGCCTCCTCTGTACCACCTTTATCCATGGTCAGCCATAACACCATTTAGTTAGTTGAACAAAATTGAAAAAAGTCTCGGAAGAGGTGATCATTATGGGCAAGTAATGTGACTGGGTTTTATTTTTTTATATAAAAAGAAAAAAAAATTATGTCTGGCTATGGCCGCTTTAGAAAGGTGACAGCTATGAAAAGGTTAAAATAAAAATATAAGAAAAAACCAAGGGTGTCAAAGAGCACTGGCTAACAGCACAGGTGGCCGTTGTGGGCAGGTACCACTAGGGCTCGTTTGATTGTATCACAATTATTTTACGAAATTAACACATAAAAACATGACTGTAACAACCATCTCCCCCAACCCCCCATCCCCATTTCCTTTACTTTGCAAGAATCAGTAATACCAAAAACAATAACAAAAACACAAGAACAATTTTTGAAACAACATTTATTGACAATAACAGCGTACAGAAAACACTATACTATTCTAAAAACTATGCAATAATTATGTATTATAATTATTATAAAGTTGGCTGTATGAGGTAAAGAGAAAAAAAGCATAAGAGAGGATAGTGTACAATATAATAAAATCTATGAAATAGAATAAAGAGGCACTTAGTGCAAGCATTGAGACAGTATTAAGAATAAGAGATTTCTTATATTAAGTTATATATGTATATATATATATATATTATACAGAGCTGCCAATCCCATGCCATAAGAAAGTGAACAATCAAAAAAGCAAAAAGTGCACAATTTGGGGAAAAATGTGTACAATCCTAATCGGTGAGAGTAACTATTAAATTATGATTTTTAAGTAATCGCACAATAACCATCCTTTTTTCATGAGAATAAAAAAAGTTTCTGGCTATCCAAGAAGGCTGCAGCAGCAATCATAGGAAACTTTGTCCTAAACAAGTCTTCAGCATTATCTGCAACTGCAAGTAGGATGTTTCATTCAAAAAAGAACTCAGTAAAAAAAGAGAATTGGCATTAATGACACAAGTATCTTTCCTAGATCCGACAGCTTTCATAAATGATGTCAATGAAGATGAGCAAGAAGCTTCCACACAGACATGTTTTAGAGTGGTCAAGTGTTTTTAAGGTGATATCTTCTACTGTCGCAAAAAGGAAATGAAGGTCTTTTGTCACACTTCATCACTCCCTTAAACACCAGTCTTTACATGTATTAACCCCATCAAATTTAATCATATTCCACTTTATGTGCATGTGTGTGGCAGCTTCATTTTCGTTAAAAGGCCTGGCATCAAATTATTTCCTACGTAGGTAAGAGAGTAAAATGAAACTGAAACCCAAGAAAGCTAAACCTAGTCACAGAGACTGGAGAATCACTTCTGGCAGCAAGTAAACATAAAATTGGGTCTAGAATATTTTCAAACGCCCAAATGTCCAAACCAACATCCACACTAACAAAAAATCATACAATTGCACATAAAAAATATGGGGTGTACAAAAGGTCAAAAAGTCATACAAATATTTTTTTGGCGTAAGGTTGGCAGCTTTGCATATAATGGAGCATTGATCAATCCAAATTCTTATGAAAAAATGTGCAAAAGCAAAATTGAACCTCAGAAAAAAAAAGCCTGTATGCACACATATAATATATAAATGTAATGATATGCACTCTGTCATTGAACCACATCTTCCTGAATTTCACTGGTACTTAAGAGCTTCTAGGTCTAGTATTCATCTTCAACGTAATTCAGTAAACTGTTCCTTTTCCTTCGTTTGTGACTAATCAAACAAAATCTGCTGGAAAATGATTGGTGATAGCCATGACTGACATTCTTCGAAAGGGCAAATATGTCCAGATTTGGAAACATGCAAAAGTGATAGCCATCCTCAAACCACGGAAGCCAGCAACAGATCCATCTAGCTATAGAACCATCTCTTTACTTTGCCTTCTACACATAACTGGAAAAGGCATCCTCACAAGAATAACACCTGTCCTGAGCAAAAAGAATAAGCAGGATTTCAGCAACAGCAAAGAGAAGGCATTATAGAACAATTACTTGTCCTCACTTCACATAATGAAGCAGGCTTTGACAGGAAGGAAAAAACAGGCACAGTACTACTTGATCTTTCAGATGTACACAGCACCGCGTGGACTGATGGCATGAAATTGAAACTCACAAAAACAATCTCACGTAGAAAAACATTGAAACTATTTCCCCAAATGACTGAATATGACTAATCAATCTTAAAAACATTTAAAGTATCATTAATCAGCAATACCACAAGCAAGACTACATACAACATCACGAACACTGGGATATGCTGACAACAGGGCATTGGCCCACCAAAACAGATCATGATAAAAACTGGGAACCACTTAAAGGCTAAGCAAGGATGTATCCAAAATAAAGAGAAAAACTTACTTTGACAAATGGTGTCTCAAGATGAATACTACTAAAAATAGTTTCAACAATATCCCACTTCAATGACAAAGAATCTCAAAGAAAATTGAATATCGAATTCTGCAGACAGATCAAAATTCAAAGCATCTTGGGGTGTTACTCAACAGACAACAGGCATACATGAGACAATTCCTAAGCACGGCAAGAAAGGTTGGCAAACAAAAATTCCATCTAATAATACTAGCACAAACAACATGGGGAGCATCACAGATTGCTGACCACATTGACTTTGGCCCTAGGATATAGTGTGGCAGAATATTGTGCCCCTGTATGGATGTGGACTTGTATGGATGCGGAGCAACCATATCAACCTTGTTGATGTAAAGTTAAGAGACTCAATGCATTTCATAAATGGATGTTTGAAATCAACAACGGAATGGCAACCAGTCATTAGTGCAATAGCCTGTCTCAATTGAGGGGAGAGGAAATAAACCAAAAAATGAATCTAAAAGCCACAATAGGAAAATGAAACCCTTCTGGGAAAATTCTTCAAATATGCTCCATCAGATTCAAGACTAAAATGCTGATCACCAATCTATCTGTCTACGATGACAACATATTATGAAGCATGGAGATTGAGTGGAAAAATATCAGACCAACAAAAGGGGAACATTGATGACCCCTATGAAAGTTTCCCTAACTGCAAAGACCTAGAGTGAAAATATTGGGTAGCTTCAAACAGACTGTGATCCTGACATGCCAGAACAGCTGTCAGCATGCATAAATGGGGACTCCAAGATATGGCATAAAACCTCAGGTGTCTCTTCCCAATGATATGAACCACCTTGTGCTGCATTGCCCAGAGACAAAACTGAAAGGGGAATGTGAGGTCATCAACAGATGCAATGATGACTTCCCGGCCTGCGTTGATACAACAAACCTAGAACTAGAAGAGTAGCCATTGGATATTACCAATGTAAAGTGGATGCTTCAGAAGCTCTTTTTCTTTCACAAAACATTAGAATCAACCAGTATTCTTAAGGGCGTTGATCATTTGACAAAAAGACTGAAAACGCATCAAATTCCAAGTCTCCAAGAAGAACAAAAATAACATTGAGTGTTAAGAAGCATAACAAAATATAGCATGGATCTAGTCACTGTTTTACGAGAAAAAAATTGCTAAAGTGGCTTTCACCAAAATGAGGTCCATAAAATTTAGGCAAAAAAAAACAAAGTAAGCAAGTATGAAATGTAATACAGTATCAAGAAAAAAATGAGGTGACATTTTTCAAGAGAAAAACAAACAGGCAAAAGTAGTAGAATCTGGTGCTGCCTTTAATTTAACCGTTTGACGGCGGGTCCCGTATCTATTCGCCCCGCATAGCCTCAAACGATCACCTACGCTAACGGCAGGTCCCATATTTTGGCGTTCCAGTAGATGTGTAAGGGGTAGCTGCCTGTATTACTAATTTTATCCAGTTTCATCGCGTCAAATGACGCAAACACACTTCGATTAATGAAAGCCAAGCATTTATACTTAATATGACTACACAAAAATCGAAAGGATAAAGGGAAATCGTACATAATTTAGACATTTTCACTCTTAACTTACAAGATCAATGGAGGTCAAGTGAAATAATACGATTCATTTTGCCGATACATGTAGACATCTTTTAATTTTATTTTCATTTTGAAACATCTGAATAGTGAATATTAGCCATGAATAATAATTTTGTTTTCGTCATTACTTAGAAATCGGTCATGTTTTTAGATCCTTTCGATTTTCATAGCCTGGACATAGCATGAACCAGATGCCCACTATTACATCGTCAAGAGTCATAAACAGCGTGTGCTTAGGCTTTGTTCGCTTATCATCAAAGTAGAAGGATACTACTCAGTTGAACCTACATTCTCTGTCCGTTTCATAGCCTAATGGCAGTTATTTAATTCTATATGAACACTTTACAAACCGCAAATACAACATGGAAACACCCGTGTAGTAGAACCAAAACAATGCTGACGTCACGGACCCAGCGGCAGCCTCATTAGGCACAGACATGGGCTCACTAGGTAGGCTAAGGCAACCCCGTAAACGGCGAAGGTAGGCTATCGGTGAAAACGTATGGCGACCGGCAGGTCAGTGAAAAAAGGATTAAGAGTATTTCAGAGCGAAAATAAAAAAAAGCATATTTACATTTTTTACAAAACCCAGATTAAGGAAAAGCAAAAGTGACATTTATGAATGATTCCTGTTTGAAGATAAGACACTCTTTAGATTGCATTCTCTGAAATCCATTCGCCATAAAAATGCTGTTAAAATTTAGTTTTACGGGTAATTTTGAGATATTTATAGGTCTGTAACTTTAGTACCAAAGAAGATAATTCAAAATAAAATCAACAAGCATTAGTATTGGGGCATTAGATTCAAGACAATTATTCACTCATTCCACCAGTAATTAAATCCCCAGTTTTGAAATTACATTTTTAGTGCCATCTAGAGTCTGAGCCTTATAGAGGCCATTTTCCCACCCTTTTAATCCATGTAAAAACTAATACATATTAAAAGTAAGGTGTTCCTTAGTCCATCTTTTCTGAAGGCTGATAAAGCAAATCTATGTGCCTCAGACTGTCTATTCAGATATTGGTTTTAATTGAATATCTTTTATTTACCAAGGACTCATAAAGAAGGTTACTCTTCTTACTTCTTGGCAGATCATGAGCGATAATAAACTAATATTATCTGTATAAAAGAAAACTTAATGCAATTTAATCAGTTTTTCTTTGAGAATACTCGGACTTGCGAGTTGTTATGGTTGTGGTGATATTCTTCACAACATAGGTCTTCAAAGGCTGTGCTAAATCCACTGTATAGGTACGGCCATACTTCTCTGGATCTCTGTGGCACCATGCGGCAAACAGCTGTGGTACAACAAAGAGGAGGATGTTGACTGTCCAGAAGACATAAGCTGCCTGACCTGAAGAGGGTGGGTGTTGTTTTTTGGATGTGAGATGACTCAGAGCACCACCGACATAGGAAAATTGAGCCTGTAACAACAGAGAAAAATATAAGAATACATGTATTACTATAACAATATATATATATATATATACACACACACACAGTAGTCACCGTCTAATAACCCACCCACATATAGCCCACTTCACTCAAAAACCTGCTGTTTCTGTGAAACAGTATTTTTGTCTATCTAAAACACCCCTCTAATAACCCATTCTCAGACCAGACCTTTGCCTAATAACTCGGTATTTTTCACTGGGCCCATAAAAAACAACGATGATGAGAAAGAATTTTTAAACACAATATATCCATTCTATTTATAAACCTTTTTAGCAAGTCATTTGAGCATCAATGTCAATACGTTTGAAAGCACACTACTCATGAAGGCAATAAAAGAATAGCCACACAAACCAATTGCCTCACAACAGACACACAATCACACCTTGATCATCTGGTCAACTATACCAAAGCACAGGCCCCGCCCTGCCTTGGAGAACAAAGTAGTAATGCCACCCTCTCTTGCCTAGTGTGGTCTGGTCTTTGAGCAACGTTTGTGGAGCCTAAGCATTACCATACCCCCCTATTATGAAAAATTATGTCATAGATGGCCCAGCAGGCTAACAAGTGGGAGGAACAACGAGGAAGACCCATAGTTGACTTGTCACAGTAGACTATTGATTGGCCGTCTTTGCAGCCAATCATCGTTTAGTTTATCATCTGACACTCTACACAAAGGCTGGTCACTGTTCCAACTACATGCACTTTACATTCAATTACATAATATGTCATGTATGTACTTTGTTACCCCCCTTGCCAAACATCTAATAACCTGCTCCATCTAATAGCCCGTTTTCTTTGTCACCCGAAGAGCAGGTTATTCGGTGGAGACTACTGTATATTGATATTATATATACATGCTTTTCTGCCGTGAAGTTGGCAGTTCTGCTGACCATCCTTTAAGCAGATTGTCTGGTGATAAACCAAATGATGATTGGCTGCAGAATCGACCAGTTTAGAATGACAAATCATATGAGTGTTCCTCTTTGTCCTTCACATTTGTCAGCCGGCAGTGCATCTATAACACAAAATTTTACTATAGAGCAGTACTGGAATGCTTAGGCTACATTAAGCATTGCTCAATGACCATACACGGAAAGAGTGACTTTACTCATTTGTTCACCAAGGCAGGGCTAAGCCTGTGATTTGGTTGACCAGATGACAAAGGTGTGATTTGGGGTCTATTATGAGAAAATTGATTTGAATGTCTATTCTTTTGTTGCCCTTGTGAGAAGCATACTTTTATAAGTCTTGTCACTGAGGTGCAAATGACCTATTCCCCAGGTTTTGAATGAGAGGGCTGCATTGTGTGTGAAAATTCTTTTTCACCATTGTTGGTCCCAGTGAAAAAGGCAGGGCTATAAGATGGAGATCTGGTCTGAGAGAAGGGTTATCAGAGGGGTATTTCATATATACTTAAAAATAACTGTTTCGGGACAAAGTGGGCCATAAGAAGGTTATCAGGCGGTGAAAACTGATTTTTTACTACATGTGTATTTTGTTTATAAATCAGTGGGTGAGAGGGAATGATCAAGATTGAAAGTAGCATTCCTTAAGTTACGTGATAGTTTGGCACATTCGCATTTTCAAGAATTTATTAACAATAATATTTAGTGTGAAATTACATTTCAAATTGTTTTTGGTTTACTTTTTAAATTTTTATAACTTAGTAGTTTTTGGTCCAGCTAGTTTCTACTGTGTAATACAATTTCTTGTGAAATAAAGAAGCATCATCAAAAGGAGTCAGTTTAAATCCATAACGAATGTATTTTTTATGAAGATAAATACCATCATGCATTAATCCTTGTGAATTCTTTACTTTAATCAGGCAGGTTTTCAAGAGCTTACCTGTGCAGCAGCACCAGCATGGATGAAAGCCCAGTCTGCCATCCAGTGTTGTCCAGGAAAGATTAAACCATAAAGAGTGACAGCGTAGTATGCCAAAAATAAGTAACCATAAGTCAAAGTCTGAGGACCAAAAATGATAGCAAGTGAGTGGTCATGAAAGAAACTACCATATTAATTGTCTATTTAGAATTTAGAGTAAATGAATGAGACAGACAACCAGTTTCCCACTTATCGTTTATAATCTCCAGATCCTAGAGATTATTGATCAAAGAAAGATCTACAAAGACTTCAGAAAGCGATGAAGACTTAAACAATAGTGAAAGAAAGTCTGTCTCTTATTTTAAGCCGAAGCCATCTAATCAGTTTTAGACCTGCATAATTTAACAAAATATTAGACTCCAAGAAGCCCTTTTCTAGCAATGAGTAGCAATGTGGTGTTAATCTTTGTTCAGTTAGCAGAATATTCTTGTAAACAAACCACAAAATAATTGGGTCTGGAATGCATGATCTTTGTCATAAATCATGAGTAAAGGTTCTTCCTTCGTAACTCTCAACTGAAGGTTCTCAGATCGAAGCAAGAATACAGACTAGCGATTTAGATCTGTCAGAGATCTATAACAGGCCCTAACCAATCTTAGTTCAGGACTAAGACAGCCAGCCTACCATCAAAGTGGCAAACACAGAGACACATGATGAAAACACACTATAAGCAATATAAATTAACAATGCTGATAAAAAAATTATAGCAATGAGGGCCTATAAAGGTAGAAAATGAATTATGATAATTATAATTATAGCTCTTGTATGAGTCAGTCGATGGTCGAATGACAAAAGTAATGAGTGAAGAAAGGCATAATAGCTGTCGGTTTTTCTTTAAACAAGACACACCAATATCAGGATTGACAAAACAATATCAGTCTCTTTAAAGTCTTACATCTATAAAGTTAACTTGTGTGTGAATTATTAGTCTTCACACATAGAAAACTACTTTAAATGTGTTTTGAACTCCCTCTTTACACTTGCATATGCCCATTTTAGGCAGGGTTCTTTGATAGGATAGGATACATGCATATGAACATAGGCTGCTAGTTTTTAGATCTTAACATTGTACATTTAAGTTTCTGTTTAAAATCTTCAGTTTCTTTACTGTATTTCATATTGATGGGTAGTTCATTCCATAATCTGAAGGTACTAGGGAAGTATCATGAATACAAATGACTATCAACACTTGAAGATGGTAATGTAAATGTTTGAGCACCAGATCTTGTATAGTTATTTTTCATTTTGAATTCTTCAAGTGGTAATACTGGTTGGACATTATTCGCTTTGAAAAGAATGGTAACCTTATTTCTTGTTCTTTGTTGTTTGAGGGGTACCCACCTCAATTTGTTCATGCTTATTTTTATTTTACCTTTTGTTCATGTTTATTTTTATTTTACCTTAAGTGTAGTAATAGTTGTTGGTTACAAATCTGCCTACATTTTTTTAAAATTTCTCTATACTATCTGTTTGGCTTTGATAATGTGGATACCATTCACACCCTCAATAATCTAGGATTCGTTTTAAAAAAGTTTTGTGGCACATGCCTTGAATGTTTTGTGCTCAGTTATTATGTTACATTTCAGAAATGTTAGTAGACCATTTGCTTCCTTAAATTTTACATAAAGGATGGTTTTGGTCTTTTCATTTTGTTTCTGTAAGATTCATTTTATTTGATAAATCTTAGTACTTGGGACTTTTCTGGTTGGAAATCCATTTTCCAGTCTTTTTCCCCATTATTGGAGTGTTTATGATTTTGAAGCACTTTACAATCTTTAATAATTTTTATTTTTCTTTATAAAGGGCTTCTGATCAGTTTGGTTATGATTCATAAAGAAGATGTATTAACGACAGGATCCTGGAACAATCTTGAAATATATTAAATAGGTAAGAAAATGTCAACCTAGAAAAAAAAGCTCTATCACTATCATGTCTCCTCTGCTCCATCTAAACATTAAGGTTGGAAGTTAAAGTCTGAGCAGTCTTTCTTGGTAAGATAATTGTTCTAACCCTGTGGTATCATAATATTATTAGAGTCAAACACAAATATAACAGGGTTGACGGAACCAGTAGTTTTTCCTGTTATATCCATTATCAAGGAAAACTACCATTACTATTGCACCTTCTGGACAAACCCTTCCTTTCTTGACATCAGTACATTTAGAGGCCATAGTAGATTGAATGAATTGTCAAAAACAGTATAGTAAGATAAGAGTTACAAAAAAAAGTTATGAAAGTTGGAATGTATAATGTACGTCTAGCGCTTGACGCCACCTCACTCGAACGGAATGGCGTGATCTGTGCAGTGTGTTGACATGTGAAGAATGCACTTCAGTCCCGGTCAACAAGCTTAGACTTACACGTAGCCGCAGCCAGGCCTAGATCAAGCATAAGCAATCAGTCATACACATCCTGCTTCTCGCCACTCATGCTTGCTTCTCCGACTTTTCAGTAGGCCTAATCTGTAGCTGTGTGTAACTAGAAATGGGATATGTGGTGCATTACTTGTGTTTAAAAGTTTGTGTTTAGGCCAGCAATCGTATAGAGAAGCGAAAGACCTTATTTGAGACAAATTTGATGGATTGAATGCTACTTCACATGCAGCGGGATCCCTGTTATATCCGAGTCAGTGCAAAATGTACCCTGTTATAGCCCAGGTTCTTTTTATTAACACTTATAGAGAAAAAAAAAACAGGGATTTGATTCATCATTGTTATATCCAAGTTCCTGCTTTAACCAAGGCCATTATAAATGGACGACAGTACCTATGTGGTACAATGTTGATCTAACTTCAAGAAAAGGCAGAAAATTGATCGCTTCATCAACTTTTCATCAAAGATTAGGAATAACTTACCTGTATCTTTGGAAACATGTTTGAATCCTGCAAATATGGATCGTAATTCTTCATGTAGTCCTTCATGCAAGATGCATCGCCACCAAGAATAGTCTGTAAGAGCAAAGCATGATTTCAGACCAAGGCAACAATGTAGTATATATAGATACCATCATCATTACCATTTTCAAAACGATCAAAAACATAAATCTATTGAAACATGTACGTAAAACTTGAATAAATTCTGTTACACACACACACACACACATATATTGTATATGTATACAATGTATTGATAGGTACCAAGCCAACCAGTCAGCTAAACCTCATTATTACACTGATTCGGCCCAGTCCTACAACAACCCTAGTTAAAATCCTTTCTCTTGCACTAACAGCATAGTTATAGTTATAAACATCATAATAAACAGTGCCATGGAAAACAGGTCACTGCCAATAGTGTCATCACTGCCCATTTCTGTGAATATCGGTATATGTTTCTATATTATATATCAAACTTATGTATTTCAAACCATGTAATCAAGAAGTAATCTGCAATCTGTTGCATCGAATACACTCATTTATGTTACAGCCCTGATTTTTTATAATTATACTTTTTCAGTTTTTCAGAGAAATATCAGACCTGCCTCACTAACTAATTAACTAACTCACTCACTCCCTCCCTCCCTCTCTCTCTGTCTCTCTCTCTCTCTCTCTGGAAATGGATTTTTGATCTAGTTCTCCGTACTAATTTTTCTTGAATGATTGTCCTTTTTTTTTTTCAAGCAGTACATGAGAATAAAATTTCCAACAAGTAACAGAAAAATCAGAATGTTATTGGGGGAAAATCAGAAAATTAAAATTTAGCCTAATATTCTGAAAATGTCTGTATGATTCCAACTATATCCATGTGAGTGTCAGATCTGTAGTATGATGGGAATTTGGTGTTTGACTTTTCAATCTCAGCTCATAATGATCAGTATTAGACAGTATCAAAGGACTCAACTGCCTATCCTTAACAAAGAAACCCTCTTAAGAAATATTATTCAGATGATACATAATGACAAAAATAAGCTTAAATGTCTCCTCGATGAGCAGAGACAATTGATCAGCTAAACATAATACATGTATATTCAAGTAATCTGTAAGCTAGATCGACATTATAAACAAGTATAAGTAACTGTCTAAAAAAAATGAGAAGGAAAATAAGTGCAGACGTACCAAAAGACGAAAAACAGCCCATAGAGCAGCAAGCTTAAAAAACACAGCAAACAAAAAGTCAACAGGTCTTCGCCAGATTGGTGGGAACTGCAAATAAATGGAAGAAAAATGTGAACTTAACATGGAATATCTGAAACTTTCACAGTTCTGAAAATGAAGTTAAAAATTATCAAAATACATAAATATATAAACAATTTCATCATTAATTTTGCTTCCTTTCATTGTTTAAATATTCCCCTCTAGTCCAGGATATGGTAATAAATGACATAAAGGATATTCTATGAATTTCTGTGTGATAGGACAACAAACAGATCACACACACACACACACACACACACACACACACACATATATATA
>JBCJKE010002807.1:0-12915 GCA_039654525.1 Melibe bucephala | reverse complement strand
ATAACTTGTTTCATGTCATTTTGTGCTGATGTGTCTGAGTCCCACAGTTTTTTGTTTCTTTTATATATTTTTTTTCATGTCATGTTGTGCTGATGTGTCTGAGTCCCTCAGTTTTCTTTTATCTGATCAGAATGATTTTACTCTTGTGTATGTTTTTCATTCGTTTACATTTACCTTTACCAGGAATTGCAGCATGCCCAGAAAATAGAACGTCTCAAAGAGGAGCAGAGACAGGTTCAAGACAGAGTAACACAGAAGATGCAGTTTGAGCAAAAATATGAACCTTGTGTTGTTTGTGGAGACAGGGCATCTGGTAAGGAAAAAGATGCACTTTACACTGACTTGCACATTATTCAAATGGAATCCAGAAGTAAAATTACAAATGACTATCTTTACTAGAAGATGATAATGTACGTTTTTGACCATCAGATCTCATATGATTATTTCGCTACGATAATGGACTGACAAATCGGATGTCCAAAGGAATGTAGAACCATCTAGGGATAATACTTTATTATATATGTATTATTGTATTATTATGCTACTCAACATCTTATTTAAATGACAGTGTTCCTATAATTCAGTCACATAGTTTTATTAGTACAGTAAAACTCTGAAATAAAGAGTTTGATGGGTCTATCCTATTTACTTGCTAATTCCGAGCTCTCGATATTCCTGAGCAGCCTAAAATTAACGTTCTTGTAGTCAAAGGGAAGGAAAAGAGGGAATGTTCAGTTACTATATCTGTGTGTGCATGTATGTTTGTACACACTATGTGTGTTCATGTTTGATGTATGCTAGTGTGATGCTGATACGATGTAAAATTCATCTCAAGCATGATTCTGCGGCATCTAAACGGCAGGGTTATGGTAGGCTAGATCTAGATCTAGATTCTGCTGCTGCTGCATCGATACACTCTATAGTCTAAGTCTACTATAGTTTTATCCTCTGTAGACCTAGCTTGGGGGAGGAAATACTTGCTATTTCCGAGTGTACCTCTTTTCATACACAGTACTTTCATGCTAATTTTATTGACTGAAGGGGGGAAAACGGGGATGTAGATTTTATTCGCTATTTCCTAGCTCTCACTATTTCCGAGTGCGTTACTTTCTTGTTCTACTGTAGAAACATGTATTACTGACACAAAGTTATGAAGTATTGTCAGAATCTGGTAGAAATGGAAATTGTTGCTGTAAAAGAGACACAAGGATTGTAATTTCTTTTCCTTTACATTCATTCTTTTAACTAATCTATTATTTCTATTTATATCTATAGGGCGTGCAATGTAGAGAGGGAAAGAGTATTTTTCAGAGAAATTATTTTGTCTCTGTGATTCTTAATGTTTTTCAAACTTGTTGCTTGTTTTGTTTTTTTTGTTTTTTTAAAATAAGATTTTTTGACCATAGCATTCTGATTTTTCATCAGCCCAGGGTGGCAGGTTTGAATGTGATGGGATGTTAGTCAATGCTTTCTATGTTGACATGATTGCATGTTGTGGTTGTGTTAACATAGTTTTCTTTTTTCACAACCTCCCAGCATACTTTTATAAAAAAAAAGGGGGGGGGGGGTATATGCTTTTGTTTTGTTTTTGAGAGGTTAATGTTGATTTTTATTTTCGATCTCAGTCTAGAAATTGCCAACCTTTTCCTCTTTCCAGGTCGGCATTATGGAGCTGTAAGCTGTGAAGGCTGCAAAGGGTTCTTTAAGCGTTCAATTCGAAAACAGTTGGGTTATGCCTGTCGAGGCACACGGGACTGTCCTGTTACCAAGCTTCATAGAAATCGATGTCAGTACTGCCGTCTTCAAAAATGTCTCTCCGTTGGAATGCGCTCTGAATGTAAGTACACATTAAACGAAAGATTGAAGATTAAAAGCATCTGCTTCTGATCATTGATTTTTTATGCATTTCATTCTGAAAGGTAATTTTCTTTGATGGTTTTCTATAATGGCTGAGAAAGAATATTCCCAAAACTTCATCATTCCTTTCTAGGCTGTCCCTGTCGTAGGGAATTCATGTAACATCAATGGACCAGTTAATTTAGTAGAAACCAGGCGTTTATTATGAATTGATTTTCTGCTTAATTTGAAACGAAAAGTAATAAACCCTGATCCAAATACACTGCAACAAAGAGTAATTTCTCATCCATGACATGCCCATATTATGTAGTTTCACCTTCAAAAGTCTAGTCAATGCTGCATGCAAACCTTGTCCACAACATCTGATGAATTGTGTACCAACATACTGTGTGTGTGATTTGTGTATGAAATCTCATTCTTGATTGCTATATCTCTCTATTTCAAAGTTAAACAATTATTCCATGAACCAGGAGCTTTGTAGAGTGTTATTTCTATCATTATCTTCTAAAAGTGAATTTTAAAAAATCTCATTCTCGATTGCTGTATCTCTCTGTTTCAAAGTTAGACAATTATTTCATGAATCAGGTGCTATGTAAAGTGTTATTTCTATCGTCTTCTAAATGTAATTGTCGTGTGATTCATCTATATTGGGCTATTTTTCTGCAGCTGTGCAGCAAGAAAGAAGACCGTCAGACCAGCGAGATAAAATTCCTGGCAATGTGGCAACTTCAACTCAGCGCATCTACATAAGGAAAGATTTCAACAGCCCCTCTGCAGCCATACCCACTTTTAGCCCAAAGGTGGGTGTGGAACCCGCAGCAAACGTCAGTCTGAGTATTTTGAAGATTTAGTTTGTTTTTCTTATCTGCATTTTACTCTTGTCCAATGTTTGAGGAAGACCAAGTGTCTAACATCTGTTTAAAATAGAATTTAACATTTTCACGGGTGATTTTGTTCTCTTGCATCATAATTTGAAATGTAAAGCCTGATTCATTCAGAGATTTTAAAATTTTTTTGTTTGTTTTGTTTTTGAAGTTCCATTGATCATTTTGCCTTGTTTTGTTTGTGGTGTTTTTTTTGGGGGGGCTTGTTTTTTCCCCTTCTATATGGGCTCATACATTTTATTTACATCTCAGTTAAATGCTATTTTTAAAAGTACTTAGTGTTTCAAGGTTATATCTTTGTAAGAGATATGTTTAATGTTGGTAAATAGTGATATGTATTATAATTTTTTGACATGGTGTTTTTTTATATGTTAGCTATTAATGTCACATGATTCTTTTTATTGCATACTTGACTATGAGAATCAGAAATGGAAAGACAACAAGCATCTTTTTATAATTTGTTTGCATGCAACTGATTTCATTATTTTCCTCCCAGAGTCTGGATGATGCCAAGTATGGCAGTTTACTGGCCAATTTACAAGAACGTGTTGTTCAGACAGACCAGGGGATGGTTGTCCTGAGTTCACAGATGTCCCCCAGCTCGGCAGTCAATACAGGTGGGTCTATAATTTGTATGTGTTGTAAGGATAAGAGATAGAGGCATGGATTTTGTAGCCAAATCCAGGCTAGGTAAGTATCTTAGATTTGGCAGTGTGATTTTAAAGCCTTCCAAATATGATTTTAACACCTCCCTCATCCTCCTATAGAAATGGAATGGCAATCGTTTTTAATGTTTTCATTTTGTGTGGGCTGCTCATTTGTTTTACTTTATGTTGACCAACTGTCTTTGGCTTTTTGCTGATGCTTGCAGTATAGAAGCATTAATATACTACTTACTATTTGGCATACTGGTTTTTAGGATGCATTCAGTGGTTGTAGTAGTGTTTTTATTTTTGTAGTAGTCAGGTATTTTCTGTGGTTGCATAGTGGTTTTTATTTAAGTTTGAAGAAATGTAGCAGAGATGCCAAGCCTCTAGATTTGGGTGGGAGATTTAAGCATAGTCATTTTCCTGATCTTTTGGTCATAGACTCCCATTTTCCCATTTTTAATCTCCCAGTTTTACTTTTTTACTTTCTTTCCTTCCTTTTGGTGTATGGTACTACATTTTTACTGGGAGAAGAAAACAAAGAAGATTGTGTAGAAGAATTTATTTATCCCTGTCTCCTTAAAAGAAGGAGAATTTTGGCTGATCTTCACAGAATCTTCCCAGAATAAGGGGAAGGGGAGTTGGCATCTTTGATTTTGGTTCTTTTTCTTGTAAAAAGGCTTGATATGTTGCCAATTTTATTTGTCAAATGTTTATTTCCACCTATCTCTTGGGGTTTTGGGGGGGGGGGGGGGGGGGGGATTTTTTTATGGTAAATCAGTTCAGTTAAAAAATCCCAATTTAATTTAATTAATTTCCAACTATTTTTACACCAGTGGAAGTTGATGAAAGTCAGTATAGTCACACTAGTCTATATTGCTGGCGTATGTAGAGGCTTTGGTGTCAGCTTGCTACTTTTCACAAACAACTGTCATCCTTTCATTTTTTTCCTTTTGTTCTTTTATGTCTGTCTCCTTAATGAACCTGTACTACATTATTGATGTTTATGAACCGGATGAATTCAGATAAATTGCTTCTGACTCATCAATATATACATGTATACAAACATTATATGTATGCATTGACGATTCCCAAATTAAAACTGCATTTGGGGAAACATTAAACAAAGCTGGGTCTTAATTTAGAGATCTTTTTGTGGACCGTCATATTATTTTGGAAACAAAGCCATTATTGATATTTGTATACAAACTGTCAGAGACATAAACACAAGTGTGGTTACTGTCAAGACCAAAGTGAAGTTGTGCCTGTAACAACATAAATATTATATAAGTCATTCAGCATCCGCTTTAGATAACACCCAGCCTTCTTTTGATCCCATCCTTCTTCCATGCAAACTTGCTTGTAGGGCAGGGGCAAGTTGGAAGGTATCACCGTTCTATATAGATTGGTGGAACCAGCACAGAGGTCGAAAGTCAGGTCCGAAAGTCAGATCAGCAAAGTGACCAATCCATAACAAACCAAATAACTTAAGCATTTAATTTCCACCTTAGGGAGAATCTCAGCCATTTCAAATGTATAGTCAAGAATCTTTTCCTGTCATTTTAATTCATTTGGGTCAACATGGAACTGTTATGCCAAAAAGAAATATTTTTCCTAATGAGTCTCATGATCCACTATCTTGAAATGGAGCAAAATGTGTGAATATTCACATTTGTACACTTAAGATCTCTGTTCTGCCAGTGACAAAACAGTGACATTTTCAGAAACAAAATGAAATATACAGTTTATGTATTTTTCATGAGTGAAAATTTCAATCTTGTGATATTGAAGATAAATAAGTTGTTTCCGTTCAAATCCGAAACAGATACAATCCAAGCCATCCAAGTGCAATCCTCATAATTGCATGTTTTGCCTAAGTGCACGCTTTTTCTGCTCTGATGGAATTTTCTCTCTCACTGTATAAAACCCACACAATAATAGGCCTTTTAAAGACATGGCACACTTGTCGTAAGACACAAGAAAGAGCACTGGCCATGCCGGTGCTAATGAAATCAAAGCCAATTTGATTAAAGAGTTACGTGACTTACACATTTTTCACAATTACCACCAGTTGACTAAAAAACAATAAATAGACTCCCTTGACTCTTCTAGTCTTCCTGATGGCAATTCATGAAATCGTTCGACAATAATGTAAGTCCCAGACAGCCAGCATAGTGCCCAGATGATCGTCATTGACGTAATCATTTCTAATTAACTCGTAATGTATGGTAAGGTCGTACAGCCGAGGTACAGCTCTCTGTCTTTGATCGGTTGGTCAACAATTTTTTTAAGACTTACAAGCATGGCGTGAGACTTTGCAGGGCCTAGTGGTAGCCCAAGATGCTTAACATGTGGTCTGTCATGTATGAATACATTAAATGTATGTCTTTAATGTTTAATTGTTGGCTAAAAATAAACGAGAAAACCCAACAATTGCCTCGACTTTTACACGCTCACCGATCAGATAAAGCATATAAAAGAAGTGATCATTATCTAGGGGTTATATAATAGAACCAATCCCTCATCCCAATTTCGGCTCCAGTATATTTTTTCATACAAGTGGGTAGTACTATGTTACAGGATCGCTATGACAAAAAAAAAAGAAAAAAAAAGAAAATTGTCATTGGGGGGGGGGGGGGGGCATTGTTTTTCTTCCTTTTTTCTTCTA
Source organism: Melibe bucephala (assembly GCA_039654525.1). Taxonomy (NCBI): domain Eukaryota; kingdom Metazoa; phylum Mollusca; class Gastropoda; order Nudibranchia; family Dendronotidae; genus Melibe; species Melibe bucephala. Next base: position 6,859 of record JBCJKE010002807.1, on the reverse strand, counting down.
CCAGAAAGAAATCTTTTTTTTCTTCTTAAATCATGATTATGTCTCTGTAGAGTTGAATGTGCCTCCAACGATATTTCATCCAGATCTCACCACACTTGCCAATGTAGTCAGCACAGTGAGCAATACGGAAGGTAAACTAAGGTTTTTTCTCTTTCTTCCATCTTTCATTCCTCACACCTCACCTAGGCTCCTTCGCACACATGCATTTTTAACATCACTTTTTGAAATTTACTTGTTTTATTTTTATGGGAATAAACAAGTATCCCACCCACCCCTACCCCTGCTTTTTTCATAAAGTTCTGCTTTACTTGGAGAAATGTTTTTTTTAATCAATTTGACTAAAAGAAACAAAATAATAAAGATGATTTATTGCCTTTGTTGAAAGTGGAATAATGGGTTTGCTTCTAACATTCTTTTCTTCTATCAATACAAAAAGCTTTAATCATCTGCTTCTTTCTGGCTTCCTTCCCAGTGGGTGAAATTTGTTAATATATTAATATTTTATATCTACAGTATAACAAATTGGTCTAATCTTAGAACGAACCCGTAAAGATTTTGAACACTATATCAATTTCAATAAAAATTAATCTGGCTTTCTATGTTAAAAGCAAGAGAGTGTACAAGGTGTCCCACACAATAGATTGAAAGCTTCTGCTTTGATTTTAGAGTTAAACTGTACAACTGTGTGTAACCACTGAGTGGTGCCATTTTTCAGCTTTTCACTCATTTTATTTTGACTCACTAAAGTTTATTAAATTAAAAAGAAGAAAAAAAAGAAGAAACAACTTAAAGAATGACAAAGATGTGAAGTTCATTCCAGTTTTGTAACGATAGACACCCAAACAAATGAGTTTCGTGGGATACCATGTGTGTTCTTTTGTAGTCTGCTTGAGATTTTTATTTATTTTTCATGAGGGATTTTTATTTTATAATTACAGTTACCTTGGATTTTTATCATTTGCATAGTACTTGGTGTCAGTGCCTGCCTTTAAAAAAAATTATGTACATATATTTTTTTTTTTTTTCATTTAGTATATTTCTCTGTATTGCGCTTTTTTATGTGTAGTTGTTGAGAATTTTATGTTATGTTGAGTGATTAGCTAAATATCTAGTAAAATATTAAACCGTAAAGAATATAATACATAGGCATGTATTATGTGTATCCCTCTTTTCTGTAGCTTTGAACGTGTGTACATATTGCCATTTTTATTACTGTTAGTAATTTTATTTAGTTTGGTCTGTTTTTGTGTGTCTGACACCTTTATATTGAATTATCAGATCTGACCACACTTGCTGATGTTGTGTGCACAGTTAACAATACTGAAGGTAAAGATCTTGTGATATACAATAATAATGTAAAATTAAGTATACATATTCATTTCTTTTTCTTTCTTCATTCTTTCAATTTCAATCACCAATCCTTTTATTGTTTTCATTGTCTGCTCTTATATCAGTTGCCAGCAAGGGGAGGGTGATTAAGTGTGGTCAAATATGTGACTTCATCACTGTCCTTCTGTCTTGAATTGAGTGCCTGGAAAGGAGATTTGGATAGGGGGGGGGGGGGGGGGGGGGATGAAATGATGTGGCTGCTAATTATTTTGGTACCTTATAAGTGTGTAATGTTTTTAGTATTGGGTTGTATAAAATAATTTTGTGATTCATATTTGTGTTGATTAGACTTAGCTTATGAGAATTTCATCAGAAATTGCAAAACGCATTCCATCTCAGCTTTGAGATGTTATAACTTCTTCACTATAAAGACAAAGAATCTTAAAATCTCTTGATTGGACACATGCGTTTGTAAACATAAGGCCTCCTCTTCTAACCCCCCCCCCTTCTTTTTTCTCTTTTTTTTTTTTTTTTTTTTTTTTTAAGGAAAAGAGGGGAGGGGGGGGGGGGGTGGAATGGAATATGAAGAATATTTCATCTGAGTTGGAAAAATTCATTTCATGACATAGGCAGAAAACCCTGTTATATGTGAGAAAAAAAACAACCCACATTTGTACAAAACTTTCCTCTAGAAGATGGCATATTATACATCAAATTAACCATAATTTCAAGCTCTACAAAAGTATGTTGCTAAAACAGTCTCTATAGCTAATATGACACTAAAAAATTCAATGCACAAATGTCTACTTACATAAAATGTTTCAAAATATCACAACAGTTATGCTGCTACTTAAGAACACAACATTTATTGTTTAAACAAATTCTGAAATTATTTTTAGATGAGTTTATTTATTTGGAAAAAGCAATAGGAATGGAATGGCATGGTATTTGATGCTAACAACTGTTGGTGATGATGCTAGGGAGACTCGGCCACTTCACCTTCCCACTGACCAGTCCTCCGCAAGGCTTCGCATTGTTCATTGCAGTATATTATTCCATTTCTGCAACAAGAATGGCAGTGGTTTCACATTTTCCATTTAGTATACATGCATATTGTTTGCACAGTGAAGGTTGCTGCTCTTCTTCATTGACATCACTTATCAAACATTAGGTAATTTTGACTGGGCTCTTTATAGAAACTTCCCACTTGCGGTTGCAGATATTGCTGGAGATTTGTTTAAAGCATCTGCCACTGGGGCCTCCTTGGCTAAGCAGTACCAATTACATTCTCATGCAAAAAAGTATGATAATCGTGAACAACTGTTCACTTATGTAGCAACATCCTTTTTGATTTTGTTAAAATTATACCAAACATCAAAGATTTTAAATTTCCAAAGAAAAAAAAAGAATAATTGTACAAGACAGCCCCACCCCCACCCCAAATCTGCTTTTCTACAAGGTTCAAGAAGTTAATGCAGGATATTTTTTCCAGTTGGCACCACCATATCAAATACATATTACATTAAAAATTGAAACTGGTGGCTAATGAATGGTCTTAAGAATAAATGGAACATTGTAAAAGTTTTAATTAAGCATGAAATTTGTCATAAATACAGTCAGACACTTATAATTAATACAGTCACTTAATTTTTTCTTTAAACAAAATTCTCTCAAACACATGCCATTAAAAAAAAAAAAACAAAAGTAAAAAAAAAACTCCCATAAGTTTTGTTGCTTCTGTTGCAATTTTCAGAAGATTGGCTTTTATTATTATTATTATTACTATTATTATTATTATTGTTATTATTTATTTAAATAACAGAATTGAGATTTCCGAGCAGTGAAACTATCCCCTTTACCAAGAGCTGGTATGTCACAGCAATTGTGAAATATTTGATGCATAATTGTGTTTATTATGATTTGAATAACTTGTAATGTCAGAAGTAAATTTTTTTGTTTTAATATATCGAACTGGTGCCAGGCACAATAACCGCCACCAGTCTCCATCATCATTCTGTGGGAATTACTTGTGTTATAAAATAAATAGGATGGAATTCTAATTGTTGATATTAAAAAAAAAAAAAAAGTGGGTTGGGAGGAGGTGTCAAGTGTCAAAAGGGTGTACTGAATGTGTTGCTTCTAACCTAGCTTGTCTCGGAAGGGACTAATGCTATTGTAATTTCACTGTCAGCATTTCTGCAGGGGTGTGCACTTATGTGAGCGTTGTCTATGTTCACTTTGTTATATCACTGTCCAGTTATGTTGTGGAACATTTTGTAGTCTCTGACTAACTTTTTAATACCTTAAGATATTTTAGATTTTTGATATTTATGGCATGATGACAGACAAGGTTTATCTCTGCAGAGGCTACAAAATCTGAAGGTTCCAAATTGCTTCGAACAGTGGCCTGCTTTATTTTATTTACATCTTTTTGTTCCTTTCTTTCTATCTTTTATTGCTTTTTTTCCCCCTTTCTCTTCAAAACTTATAGTTTCTGTAATTGCTATAAATATTTTCAAAATTCATATGTATGCGTTTCTCTTTTTGTTTTTGTTTTTGATTTTTCTTTGTTTTGGTGGGTGTTTTTTCTTTTCTTTTTCTTTCCTTTTTTTTTTAAAATTATAAATCTAAAATATTGTGAACAATATATCCCAACTAGTCTGCTTTCGGTCCAGCTGCAAACTGTTTTACATTTTTGTCCTTTTCTTTTTCTTTCTTCTTTTCCATTTTAGACTTGTCAACACTTGCCAGTGTGGTCACAACCCTGGCCACCATGGGCAAAGAGGAGGTCACCCTGGATGAGTTTGCCTCAACACAGCTGGCGTCACCTCACACATCTCAGAACAATGGTGATGCCAGTAGATCCATCCCAGATGCCGCTGCCAAGGCTTTTGACACACTTGCCAAGGCTGTGCAGAGTCCACAGAGCCAGGTTTTTATACACCACATTTTAGAATACATGGTCAATTGCCAAAAGTTTCCTGTCTGGAAGATCTCATTACTTTTTAACAGTACTGAAATCATGTAGTATATTCCTTTTTATTCATTTTGATTTGTTGCGAAATGTATGAAGAAAATGTTCATGAAGTTTGTGTGAATGAGCATTGCCCCAAAAAACTTAAAACAATATAATAATAATGACGTTTTGTTTTCCCATTTTTAATAAATTATTAATGGGTTGCTATATGTCAGTGGATGAAGTGCTTCAACAATGTAATGCGGCAGAAAAGCAAATTGCAGTAATGGTAGTTTGACGGGCTTAGATTTCATGTTGTTACTTGTTTAAATTTTTGACAGATTTACTGATTTACTAGTTGGTTTTGTTTTTAACACTTCAAATGTGAATAAAATGTTATATCTAACAAAGGAGTTAGTTTTGTTAAAAAACCCTGTTTCAAGCACGGAATATGTTCTATACAGATAAATGCAATATTCCCATTCTGTGGACTTATTGCAGGCATCCACTACCCTAGACCAATCAGGTTTCACGGATTCTAGCTTTGACCAATCAGCCAACATGGATGGAGACAGTTTGTTTATAGCTGAAAATCAAGGTATGCTCAACATGAAATAATGCAATCTTTTTCATTTGTCTGATGCAAAATGGTTTTATGTTCTGTTTTTTGTGTGTGTTTTTCCTTGGTTGTTTTCGGTTTTTGCTTTGTTTTTGTTTTTTTACGTCATTTCATTTTCAAGATTTCTTTTAATTCTTATGTAGAGTTTTGTTTGATCATTTGCATTCACTGGTGTAAACACTCTCGGTGGCTTTAGCTTATCAGACATAAAGGGTATGAACTGGTAATCCTGTTCAATCGTTCTGTCTTGAAAAGCATTAGGTGATTAGTATTCTGGCCCTATTACGCTGACCTGCTGGTCGCCTTGAGTTTTCACCTGATGAACTAGTTTCGCTGAGTACGTGGTTGCCGTAGCCCGTTGTCCCCGTCGGATGAGGCAGCCACTGTGTCCATTACTTCAGGATTTTTTTTTATTCTACGTGTGTTGCCATGTTAATATTGCTGTTTATAATGTATTCGTTTTGTCTGAAACAATTGTTCTTATGCATGGAAACAGAGCGAATTACTTATCGAAAAATGTGTACCTCTATCAGCAACATTAATTTGACTTGACTTCTATCGATCTTATAAGCTATATCGAAAAAATCTAAATTATTTATGATTATATATGATTATCTCTATCCCTTTAAATTTTGTGTTGTCATATATAATTTTCATTCGCAGAAGTGAATAATAAGCGTCATTTAGCACAAAATGGGTTACATCATGAAAGAATTAATAATACTAGGGGCAACCCCAATATATCCTCTGATATGCTGAAACATGGGATCTGCCTCCAGTAGCTAGCAAAGGCATGTGATCAGTGGGATGGAAAACTGTGGTATCTCGCCATTAGCTTAGGTGATTGGCTGATGCTTCATGGGGTGGATATATACAGGATCGGTCAAGAGTCAGGATGTCTTCATAAAATATTATGTAATTTTTGTATAGAAATTCTATGGCAAAGATTGATCTTCTCTTTGAAAGCTCTTTACTGTTATTGCTTTCCATACCTGATGCCTAGTATGTTTGTCTTTTTCAGGTCCCTTACTAACAGAGACAAACTTCGTTTTCACTCTGACAACCCCTTCACCGATGCCAACATATCTCAACATTCATTTCATCTGTGAGAGTGCCTCCCGCCTACTGTTCCTCTCCATGCATTGGACGAGATCTGTCTCAGCCTTTCAGGAACTTCAGTAAGAATTACATCCCAATGAATCTCTTTGTTTTTAAGAAAAGGATTCCTATAGAAAATGGGGAGGGGAGGAAAAAGAAAAAGGTTCTAAAGCTTTGTTACCGTAAGAAACAATTTTTTAAATTTTTCTCATGATATGAAATTGTAAATCCTCATCTGTCCATGGAACTGTCCAGCATAGTGAAGCCTTTCTTCTTCATAGATACTGCTATGGATTGATAGGAAAGAGAAGAATCTCAACAAGGAATTTTACTAAAGGAACTAAGACCACCATATAGTTATCAAATATTTGTCACATAATATTTTCTCCTTACACATCTTTACTTATTGAAGGCTCTCAATAGCGATGAATTTTGCACATCTTTATCTATCAGCACCGATCTCCAAACCACATTAGTACGGTCATGCTGGAGTGAACTGTTTACCTTGGGGTTAGCCCAGTGCTCAGCCACCATGTGTCTGCCTACCATGCTGGCCGCCATCTCCAATCACTTACAGGCCAGTCTACAACGGGGAGGTGAGCTGGAATGGGTCACTTGGATACTGGGATGGGACTGGAGTGCTTACATTATTTATTTGTTTATTTTGATTTGTTTTTAAGTTAAATGAAAGAGCATATTTTTATGGAGTTAGTGGAGTCTGTCTGTCTGTCTGTCTCTCTCTCTCTCCGTCTGTCTCTCTCTCTCTCTCTCTCCCTCTCTCCCTACTCTCTCTCCCTCTCTCTCTTTCTTTCTCTCCCTCTCTCTCTCCCTCCCTCTCTCTCTCTCTCTCCTTTGGG
>JBCJKE010002696.1:10000-12920 GCA_039654525.1 Melibe bucephala | reverse complement strand
ATATATACCCTGCTCATGCCTGCAAATCCAGGCACACCAGTGCTGTGCATTTTTGAACAGGCAGTATTTTTTCAATCCTTTTGTGTAAACTACGTTGGCAAATTTAGTCATGATTCGTGGCAGATGTGAAGGCCAACGATATGCTGACAATAGGAGCAGCAGTTTCTAAAAACTCGTCAACAGAAATACTTGAATGCATGTTACCAAAGCGGACCATTTAAACCTATCACGCATCAGCTGGTAGTGGCCAGTATTGTGACTGGTCTCTGAGCCTGCAGTCATTATTATTATTATTATTATTATTATTATTATTATTATTATTATTACTATTATTATTATTATATTATTACTATTATTATTATTAATATTATATAATTATCATCATTATATCAGCATTATTATTATTATCATTATTACATTATTATTATCAGCATTATTATCATTATTATTATTATCAGCATTATTATTATTATTATCATCATTATTATTATCATTATTATTATTATTATCTTTATTATTATTATTATTATTATTATCATTATTATTATTATTATTATTATTATTATTGTTATTATTATTATCATTATTATTACTTTTATTATTATTATTATATTATTTTTATTATTATTATTATAATTATTATTATTATTATCATTATTATTATATTATTATTATTATTACTTTTTCCCTTACTATCATCATTATTATCATTATTATTATTATGATTATTATTATTATCTTCATCATCATCATTATTATCATTATTATTATTATTATATTATTATTATTATTATTATTATTATTATTATTATTATTATTTATAACATCATTTTTATCATTATTATTATATTATTATTATATTATTATTATTATTATTATTATTATTATTGTTATTATTATTATTATTATTATTATTATCATTATCATTATTATTATTATTATTATTATTATTATTATTTCAGTGACTGGTTTTGTTTTGTTTTGTTCTTTGTTTTTGTTTGTTTCTTTATTTGGGTTTTGTTAGTTTGTTGTTTTGTTGGGGGTTTTTTGCTCAGATTTGAAAGCTTTTTTTTCCTTCATAATGGTCATTTTGGTCAAAGAATCGTGTACAACTGCTGTTTGTTCCTCATATCCTTCAATGACGGTTAACTGTTGCATCATTAAAAATACTTTTAGCACATTAAACATGACGTAAGCCAAAATAAACGTTATTTACAGCATTGAGAAACATCTCATCCAATTTTTCTTCCAGCGGAAACCCGTGGCTTTGATGTATTCGTTGATACGCCACTTTGTCAAATTAAAATTAGTCCTTACATAGTTCGAATTGACCTTTGCTTTCGTAGTCAATGATGTAAAGTCTCTAGGGCACGGATTGCACAATGCCTTACAAAGCCGTTTTAGAAAGTAACACACACACACACACACACACACACACACACACACACACGCACATACATATACTCACACACACACACACACATATAAAATACCAATCTCCCAAACTGAGCCCCTTGACGATGTTGTTAGCCATAGTTGACTCTCGACTTGCGATTGGACGCTTTGCTCAAATGTCGAAAGTGTATCAACTTTGGTTGAAATAGAGGAACGACCGATGGAAGATGACCTTTTAAACGTTTGTCAATATGCCGTGACTAAGAAAATAAAGGGCTCACTGACATGGACAGCTTGAAACCTTTCTCGAAGTCACACTGATCTCCCTTTCTTATCTTTCTTTATTTTTTTCTTCTTTTAAACTCCCTATTTAATAATAGTAAATAATTGTTTGCAAAAGGAATTTGTATCCAATGTAAAGTAAACTTTTTCGTTGGCCGTAAAATAAGATGTTAATCTCCAAACGTACTAGCAATTACAATAATAAAATGATCTTGAACTTTTCACCACTAATTGTACTATTTTATGTCAACTTAGCATGTGTAAAGAACAATACATTGTTAAGGTCTCCGTCCCGATAAGCTGAAAAAATAATATTTACGGCTTCCCTTTGTCAGACTGCAAAGAATAATAACATAAAACAATGAAAGTAAAATGCAACTATTTAACTATCAATATATATTATATTATCAGCATAGCATTTGCCCAAAAAGTAGAATTTTTATTTTTGGTAGTTCTTCTATTATTTAGAGACTAGATCTTGGGAGTACAAATATTAGGATAACTAAATCCCTTAGAAGTCTAAATCTAGATCTCGACGATGAGAGCTCCACGTTTAAAAGAAGAATGTTTTGTTTCGTTAAAATGTTGTATTGATTTTGTTGTGTGGGTATTGTTTTTGCTCTCTTATCTTGTTTGCCCAGTCTTGTTTTTGTTTTTGTTTTGTTTTTTTTTTTTTTTTTTTTTTTTGGTTTGATTCGTTTAATTGTTGCTGCTATTGCTTTGTTTGTTATGGTTGTTCTTTTGTTTGTTTAATCTGGCTTTACATAAGACATACAGAATTACCAAACTAAAACGAAAAATATCATGAAAGATTAAGGATGGACACCCCTCGAAAAGCAGACAGTAAACGATAAAATAAACTACTTTTACTAAAGAATCGATAACAACATGTGCTATTATAGCACTATAACAACATCTCCACACCAGATCAGAACCACACAAATTAAAAAAGTAAATATACGATAAATGTATTTTTAAAATGTTAGTTTTGCTCCCTGCACCTCACCCCCATACCATCTTCCTTGACACAAAAAGGTGTGCAGTGTGTCAATTGGCACCAAGGCTAGTCCATGACCCAGAAGCATTAATATGTACGTCATATTATTAACCCTTTCTGTGCCAATCGACGATACATCGTCACGAGCACGATTTAAATACTTGACTGCCGTATTACTCTTTGACTACAATTTGCCCATATATCGGGATGATCACGAACGTGCTCATCCCGATACATGGGCAAATT
>JBCJKE010002696.1:2500-5000 GCA_039654525.1 Melibe bucephala | reverse complement strand
TGTTTTGTTTTGGGGGTTTATTATTCACAAATTTCAGGAATTGAAATCGTGAGGGGGCAGTCTTTACTCAGATTAACTCAGAAGCAATAATGCTCCAACAAATAATAGAAACAAAGAGAACCGTTAAAATGAGCTAGGTTAAAGCAGAATTCAAATTCGTTTCAGTAGATAAGAACAACATATTGATACGTTGATGTTCGATATATGGGCAACTTGTTGTCAAAGAGTTAAATCATTATTCGTGCCACTGTATGAACATGGCAGTCTAGTATTTATATCGTGCTCGTAACGATATATCGTCGATTGGCACTGAAATGGTTAAAGGAATTATTGGAAATATCACTAAACTATAGCTCTATTGAACTAGCAATCTAAAGCGGATACTTCCCAATGCCGTCTTATTGTGTAAATCATTGAATGTCTCAGCGCCGTGTTCCTTTCAGTTGCTATTTCCGTTATTGTCGAAGCAACGATCCTACTGAAGATTGTTATCTGGCTTTAAATGGACAGCACACTAAATAAACATTCAAGGACGTACCTATAGCAAAATACGACATTGTAGAGTTCTATAATATTAAGAAAGAACAAAAAGCAAAAATAAAAAAGTAATTAAACGTTAATGATGATAAAAACTAGTCAGTGCTGATAGTGTTAATTATGGTAAAAACTAGTGCTGGCAGATAGCGTTGATGATGGTATATGGTAGAGATATGATAGTGTTAATGGTGGTGAATGAAAGTGCCTTTTGTGTTAATAATGGTAAAAACTAGACCTGATAGTGTTGATGATGGTAAATGATAGAGATGATAATGTTAATAGTTATGAATGAAAGACAGTGGTTATAGTTATATCGTTGGAAATCATTCAGTACTATCACTAAAGCATGCGTGTGGACAATGATGGCATAAGGGTATCATGTTGCGATGGTCTGTTTTTAATTATTGAAACGGTGATGACCAATACGACGACGACGACGACGGCGATGACGATGATGATCGATAATAATGTGGATGATAATAACGATGATGGTGGTGATGAAAGCGGCAATCTTTTTAGTCTGTTTAGTCCAATTGTATTCGGTTCATGTCGGATGGGGTTCATTACACTATTGTTGTTACAACCATAATGCTTTTGACATCAGCACTGATCAGTCACAAAGGAAACACATAAAGAAACACACGGCATGCTTTGTTTGTGAGAGCGACATTTGTTCAGTTTGAAAAGAATCCCACCCACACTTCCTTCATTCAACGATTTCAATCATATCTTTGATCAATAGCGCACACGGGACAAAATTAACTGAATTTTACTTAAAAATCCAAAGTGTTTGAAAAACAAATGGCTAGAAAATGTTTGAAAATCAAGCGACGGACAATGGGGGGAGTAGAATTGAATCAAGAACAGAAAAAATGGCTAAACCAACATAAGGATTGATTTTTCTCGATACCATTCACTCGATATTCCAATAGATATTGATCGGACATGAAAATAACCGTGGATACAGGGGGGAAATCCATTTCCATGACGGGAAAAAGACATACGGGCTCTCTCTATGTCTTGACCTGACAGTCCTTGCAATTTCGCTGCCAATACTTTTTTTTTAATCTGTACCCGTTCACACTTTGTAAATTCAAAGGAATACGGGGGAGGATAAGAACAATCCATATTCTGTTTGAGGACTTCTTTGTTCACAGAAACTTAAGGGTCCCTAGCCTGTTTTATATGAGGCTTCTGGTCTTCTGTCTTAAAATAACGGAAATTTTTGTTCATCCTGTTTCTAGAATCATCAATCATAAGGTATAATGGCTGAACGTGAATTGTTAACCAAGACCACACGCACTTTTTTCATTGATTAGAACGCTCTTGTTTCCAGGTCATTGACACATGAAAATAAGGAACACTGTGGAAAAAATATCTGTAACACGAGAATGACGTGGGCGTTTTTCAAGGGGTTCTTCGAGTTTAATGGAATCTCTACCCTTTATGGACTAATAATTAAGGTCTAATGACTAGGTTTCTTATGTATTATAGTCAAAGCAAATTGAAAATGCTGCCAAATCTTTCCAAGAAACGTTCAACATTTAACGTACCTATTTTCCCCATTGGATTTGAATGTTTATTGTAAATATTTAGAATCTACATAACCTCAATTATTTAGACGGAATATATATTGTGCCCTTTGTAAAGAAACTTTAAACATTGTTTCTAAGAACGATCTCATTTTTCTGAGTGAGAACAAAAAATCAATAAGAAATACTTCACTACCTCTTTTCCTGAATTTCCAATTCGCCGGACACTATACTACGTTCGCTGGCTGTTTGTTTGCATAGGCTCAGTTAGTTTCGATGTTCTAAAAATGTTCGACTCATGGATTAAACGTAATAAGCATTTTCCAATTATTTATATTTTCAACAGTGACAGCAATCGTTTGTCAGTCGCTGGCCAGCTAATTGGCCAATCTTAATTGTCTTGTATAACTCGTATTGGATAATTGTATGGC
>JBCJKE010002364.1:0-12934 GCA_039654525.1 Melibe bucephala | reverse complement strand
CTCTCTCTCTTTTTCTCTCTCTCTCTCTCTCTCTCTCTCTCTCTCTCTCTCTCTCTCTCTCTCTCTCTCTCTCTCACCCTTTCTATCCATCCATCCGCCCATGCATCTGTGCATCCATCCATCCATCCATTATCTATCTATCTATCTATCTATCTATCTATCTATCATCTATCTATCTATCTGTCTGTCTGGCTGGCTGGCTGGCTGGCTGGCTGACAGGCTGTCTGTCTGTCTGGTTGTCTGGCTATCTGTCTGTCTATCTGTCTGGCTCTCTGGCTGTCTGGCTGTCTGTCTGTCTGTCTATCCCATCCATCCATCCATCCATCCATCCATCCATCCATCCATATATCCATCCATCCATCCATCCATCCATCTATCTATCTATCTATCTGTTTTTCTATCTATCTATCTATCTATCTATCTATCTATCTATCTATCTGTCTGTCTGTCTGTCTGTTTGTCTGTCTGTCTGTCCGTCGGTCTGTCGATCTATCGATCCATCGATCTATCTGCCTGCCTGTCTGTCTGTCTGTCTGTCTATCTTTCTACCTACCTACAAGTCAGTCTGTTTGTCTGTCTGTCTGTATGTCCGTTTGTATCTATCTATGTGTCGATGCTGGTTTGTATGTATGTTTGTCTATTTATCTGTCTGTCCACGCTTTCGTCCCACCTTTTCTTGGGTCTAGTTTTGCACACGTTTATTATTATTATTATTTTTATTTATTTTTTATTTATTTTTTATTTATTTATTTATTTATTTTTTATTATTATTATTTTTAATTTACAAACTTTTGTTTTTCTTAGAGTCTTTAATAAAAGGCACAGAATGACTAGTAAGTCATGCAGATACGTCATATAACATAATTTATTAACTTGATTCTACTTCAAACAAGGTTCGAAACCGCGATCGGATTCTTGTATGAATAATTCTATGATTATAAACGACATTTAAAAAAGCGCTTTACAGCATTAATATCTAGATCAAAGATTGGACCTAGAACAAAATAGACAATTGGTATAATATTATTATATTGGCGAGAAATTCAAGACAAATAATATAATATATTACGTAATCCTGCAGCAAAATTAGTTTACTTCTCTCACTTTACTGATACAGATACGTATTATTAATCAAGAGCAATTCTTGCAGGCGTCTTAAATTGTAATTCCCATTTGTGGAACAACATGGGTAAAAGCATCGAGAGATTGTACTCGTCAACAAATCTCATCTTTATTCAAAGCACTCGGTCACTTTCCACATTTTGTCATCGTTGTCATGATATCGTCTGCAGACGTGAGGAAATGATCGCATCAGCAGGTCTAGACTTATGTAAAACAACAGAGGTGCTTATTTCTACTAGAGGAAAGGAAAACAATAGAGATGGTTATTTTTTACTAGAGTTTAAGGAAACCAACATAGATTCTTACTATTACTAGAGGAAATGAAAACAGAGGTCTTTACTAGAGGAAAGTAAAAGAACAGATATATATGTGCTTGTGCTTACTAGAGGGGAGAAAAAACCCCCGCAAAAGTGCTTACCAGAAAATCAACATAGGTGCTTACAAGAAGAGGGAAAAATCAACAGAGGTGATTACTAAGGGAAAGGAATACATCATGTTATATGCTTGTGCTTACTAGAGGAAAGAAAAATAACAGAGATGCTTACTTGAGGAGGGAAAAACATAGAAGTGCTTACTATAGACGAAAGAAAAACAACAGAGGTGCTTACTAGAGGTACTGAAAATAACCGTTATTAAACATATGTATTATGTTTACAATAATTGTCTAAAAAAAGTTGTTCCTTTTCACAAGAGTGTAACCAATTAGTTTTAGTCGAATGGACTATAAACAAGCAAGTCAAAATCTCGTAGACATAAGAGACAAATAATGGTATACGTTTTGAGAGCTCCCAAAAAAGAATGTTCTTTGATGAAAAAGAATAAGGCAATGTATTTTTCGGCCACATCTGGCGAAAGAAAAGCCTTGAAATGTTGGAAGTCAGTTGTATGAGATTGGCGGAGGGAAAACGTGACAGAGGACGACAAAGAATGAAACATAGTATTAGTATTATATCACACACTTGTGACAAACATGCAGCAACACAACAACGTCGATAGGATGTATACATTAGATATGCAGACGACAGAGACAACTGAAGGTGGATGGTCGGCAACGCGTTGTAAAGTACAGGTCGATGATGATGATGATGACGACGATTGTGATGATGATATTCAAATTCAGAGTTCAAATTCACTTTAAAATATCTGTCTAATCTAATTAATAGAAAATTTAATTCAGCCAACATTTTCTCGTAGGAGAAAAAATTCAAATATTATCATAAAAGAGCATATTAACATACAAATAACAGATGTAAAATAGTTTCACGAGCTCAATGATTGTACAATTGTAATTAATAGTTATAGTTATAGCATGTACATGTATTTTAATTTTAAATTTAGTGAACTGAACGTAGCGTAAGCCTATAAGATGTGCTGGCAGCGGTCTTTGACAATCTAAGAGAGATAAGCGACGAAATTCTAAGACAACTCGTCTTGTTTACGAGACATCGCGAGATCTTGACAGCCATTTTCCAGCCGCGATTGAGGGGAAACTCCAGGCAAAGGAGTGTGTTTTTCAGGTAAGTCTTACAATTTACGATGGTTCTAACGGTATTTTCAATTTAGTCTCTGCCATTTCAATCCAGAGAAACTCGATAAAATCTGTGTTACCGAAATACGCAAATCGGCGATAGAGACGGATGGTTCTGTAGGTCTAGAGCTAATCTGAGAAATGGGAAATTTTCGTAAACCATTCCGTTGTGAAAACAGCGTCTTGTTTCTCACGTCGATACTTGTTTACGTATCAACTCGATTAACGATACCGGTACTCTCATTATATTATATTACGTGGTAGGCCCTATGATCGCCCAGACATTTAAAATTCCACTAGACCCAACACAAACAAGGCAAACCACCCAAAGAAAAAAATAGTAACATCTCAAATCTTAATTCTGAATTTGTAATATTTCATCTTTAATTATGTCTCACTTTTTCACCCCTTTCCACATTTCCTACATTATCATTAACATGAATTGTCTGGGCATAACTTGTCTAATTATTATCAATCCAGAATCATAATAATCTTTCACTTCTATTCCTTCAAAGAGGGTAGTCTAGAAATAATTAAGCTTAACTAAACTGTTACTCAAAATGACATTTATAATGACAGACAAGACCCCAATTTTCTCAATTACAATTTTATAGTGGATACTTCAATGTGATTATATCACTATGGATTCACCATATTGATATTTTTCATTAAAAATGGTTTGCACTAGCTCTAGATCTGATAACATTTTATTTGTTTTCACATTCATTGTAATAAGCCTAGTCTTGTTGTTACCGGTCCAGTTATTACTGTCGTAGCCTCTCAAAATATCGCCAAATGTTTTCTGATCGATACTCGATACCCATTCCTGTCGTGGCGACGTCCATCCGATGTTACGAAAACACCGACGGCCTTGACAAGATTTTGTTGTTATGAAACTTTGGCGCGGTTAGGCTAAGTTTCACTTTTATGTAGCAGACCGACAGTATTAGTATTATTATGCCTTGCCTAGGCTACTGTTCACTGTTTACATGTTAGTCTTGCCGACTGTACTTCAGGAAAGATACGATTGCTAACAGCTTTAAAGTAAAAGCATTATAAATAAATTTCTCTTTCATCGTGCTTACATTTTCGCACTACTACTAACTACTAGATCTAGAGTGTAGACTATTTCTAGATCTGGTTCCAGACCTAGATTTAAAATTTATATTTCGGTATCTTCAAAAACAAGCTTTGCAGTGATGGAAGCTCGTTCCATTTCACCCGAACTAAGAGCTCGCTCGACACGTAGAGCATCCCAAGTTGCAAAACGGGCTTGGTCAGTTCTACACAAACCTACCAAGACCAACCCTACGAATGTGCGTGGAGTTGGAACTGATGTCTCTCCTTCAGGAAATCACCCTAAACGGGCAAAAATGTTCGATTCATTTGTAGGACCCAAGCTGAGTGAAAAGGGAATAGAGAAAACTTCAAAGGATGAAAGATCTAGATCTAGATATAATAAATCTAGATCTAGAGCTAGTGAAAGATCTAATTCTACTGGAATTTCTGAATCAGATTTTGTCACCATTAGTAGTAGTAGTAGTAAGATCAAAATAGAATGTGATGAATTTGTTGGTGTTCCTGATGGACGTGAGGAAAACGATTTGAATTCAGATAAGGCAGATTGTAAAGAAAATGTATTTGTGGAGGATGGTAGATCTAGATCTAGATCCAATGATGATAGTGACACTGAAGGAATATCAGATTACATGCAGATCAGAGAACAAAATTTAAGAGCAAATAAAGAATTTCTTGCTCGCATTGGCATGCAGAAAGCAAAAGAGGATTTTGAATCTTCAGTTGCAAAGAAAAAGCCTACACCATCTCAGAGAGGTCTGAAACCAAACAAGAAAGAAGTTGAACCCCTGCCTCGGCGACATAGTTTGAGGATTCGTCGCATAGATCCTAAAGGTGTTCCCTTACCAGAGCCAGAACCGGAGATAGAGGATTTTGAAGAGCAGCGCTTGCCAGAAACCATGAGCATGGCAGAGGCCTACTTTTCCAAGGACTGCAAGGACCAGGGGAATAACGAAGATCTGAATTTGAAACCGTTCCTGTCTACAATTACTTCCTTAGACAGCAAGCAAAACAGTATTTCCTCTATCAAGTCAAACTCTCCAGAAAATGCAGTATTTGTGAAAAAAGTCCAAAAGTTGAAGATAACAGAAGAGCAAGTTGCAAAAGCTGTTCCAGGACGGATATATTCTTTAGCTTGGCATCCATCAAAAGATTGTATGATTGCTCTGGCTGGTGATAAAAATGGGTATATTGGCTGTTGGAATGTTTTGGCTAAAGACGACAATGCTGACATTGTGAGAGCATTCCGTCCTCACATCAAACCAGTTACTCACTTGTTCGTTCCTCCTAAGGATGGACACAAACTTTATACAAGCAGTTATGATGCAACCTTACGATGTGGTGATTTTGAAAAAGGTGTGTTTGATCTAGTGTTTTCTGTTCCCGAAGAAAATGATGACCTGTTCCGAAATTTTGACTTTTTAGGCGACAGTAGCTCAATGCTTGTTTCTCATTTTCGTGGACTCGTTTCTCTTGTTGATACACGCACCTCGTCAAAATCTGCAGAACAGGTGTTTAAAGTCAGCCAGTATTCCTTGCGGAAAGTGAGTGTTCATCCTGTCTCTTCACATTATTTCATCACCGCTGGCAGGGATGCCAAAATAAATTTGTGGGATCTCCGCGCTATGAATCCTAAAAACCCCAAAGCCGTCCAGTGTCTAAAAGGTCACTCTAAGGCAATTGCCAGTGCCTATTTCTCTCCCATATCTGGAAACCAGATTCTGTCTTGCTCAAGCGATGATACAATTCAAATTTATTCCGTCACAAAGGGGATGAACTTTGAACTTACTTCATGCTTACGTCACAACAATCACACTGGACGGTGGCTCACACCGTTCCAACCCACCTGGCATCCAACCGTGGAAGGTATATTCGTTTCTGGATCTATGGCTCGGCCTCGACAGATTGAAGTGTTCACCTCTAATGGACAGTTGGTCAGAAATCTTGTTGGTGATTATTTAGCCTCAGTTTGCAGTCTCAATGTATTTCACCCTACTAGACAGCATGCCGTCGTCGGTGCTAACTCGAGTGGTCGACTTCACGTTTTCATGTAGAAAATGTATTTTGCTGCCAGTCAATGGATTTGTTTTTGTTTTTTTTAATGCAGGTTCTATTGAGAGACAAACTTTTCGGTACAATCTTTTACAGCCTGTGAAGTGATGAATTGTTCAAAGTTTTTTTTTATGACGAGCTTGGTATTGAATCTCGATTATTGGCAATGATGAGAGTATCAATAGCTGACAGTTCATTATTTCTCCATATATTTGAAAAAAAAAACAACCAACATGGCTTGCGGATATCCTTCATTCTTCATTGACACTTTACATTGTCGAAGAAGCTGAAATTCTTTCAACGCCTCTGATTTTGCTTGAAAATTTATGTGGAGAAACACACACACATGAACTGTATCTACTCTTGCGGCATTCATCATCACAGTGTGGAAACAATACCAAATCTAACCCTAAACCCTTAAACTCTGAATTCAATTTTTTTTTCTCAAACAATTCTATACAATTAAATTTATTAAAAAGCTGGTTTTGGTTGAATCGCAATATTTGCCTGTATATCTTGGTTGTCTACTCGACATCCTATGTCCCTGGTTCATTTATAAATGAAAAGCTTAAGAATCTGTAAGGACTCTCAAGGCTGCTGCATAAGTGGAAAAAGATCAAAACCAACTTTTTGAGCAAGTTTTGCATAGAGAGGAGGGCAGCTAGCCCTCTGATTTCAATGTGTATATTAGTGTTACATATTATATTTGACTTTTAAATGCTAAATAGTCTTTTTTATTTTTATAATTTGCAAGTTTCAAGTGTTTCATGAATTATATATATATATATGCCTTCTATGCTTTGAAACTTTATAATTTTATAGGTGTGATATAGAAATGAATCTAACCCCTGTCTGAAAATCTGAAATTGTTGTCCTTTCGCAACACCCATGTATTACTAGTATTAGTGATGACATTTTCATGGCAATCCCAGATTTTGCCAATACTTGCATTTCTTCAAGGCCATGAATTTGCCATACACGACAGATTTTAAGATCAGATACCATATATTTGTTCATTTATTTAAAAAGAAAAGAATGCCTTTATTATTAAAGTGTGGACAGATGGCCTTGTGTTGGAAGTAAATGTAGACTATTTGAATTTGTGAAGCACTTGAAATAATGTATTATATTATATACCTAAAAATTGTCTTTCCATTTTATAACTTTTGAAGTGGAAATACAATCATTTTTTACGGGTTAACAACATTGCCATGTCGTAGGCTACTTGTGTGTAAAACATGAAATGTGCATTTATATATGTCTTGTTTACTTCATGTAATAATACGCCTAATTCATGATATGAAATAGAGCTCATTCTCATGATTTTAATTTTAATTTCTTTTTGTTGATTTTTGACAAAAATTTTGTTTGTGCATTTTAAAAACTTCAAAACAGGTTTTGAAAGTGCAGCAGGGATAAATGTAAATTCATCTTTGTCTTATCTGACTTTTTTTTTTTTTAATACATTACAATGTCATTGTTCAGTTTTGTTTACAGTTCTAAGAGATTTTTATAGTTGGCAAACTGTGGTGCTGTCTACTTTCAATATATATATATTACCAGAATAAGATTAACCATATTATATTAGAAATATATTAAAATCATAGTATTGATGGCAAATTAAAAAAAAAAAATGCTTGGCTTACATTCCGTAGATATTTAAACTATAATATAATATAAAAGTAATAGGGAGAAAGTCCATTCCCCAAGTTTTTGTTTTCTCCCCCTTGCATTTTATACCCTTGTGGCCCTTTTGATTGTCCTTGTAAAATGTTATTTTTGTAATAATCTGTGGATTCATTAATTGTCTAATTATTGCAATGCCTGTAAAGAATGTAAAGCAGTTTTTTTCTCTTGTTATACTGCAATTGGTCTTTTTTTTTTTTTACTATGCAGCTTACTCATGCTAATGATCTTACTTTCTGTGAGATGGGACTATTTTGCCACCAGTTGAATATCAGTGAACTCAGTATCTTTTTACATTTTTCTACCCTTGTACTTAAACATGCATCACGTTAAGTTGAAAAGAGTCAAGTTGAAAAGAATACAATTTGTTGTCAGTTTAGACTCTTTCAGAATTGAATATTTGCTTTAATTTGCTGACTGAATGGTAATATTTTGAAGTTAAGTTTCCATCAAGAATGTGGTTCTAGGTTGATGGCTGCTTCAACTTCCACTCCTTTTATTGTATTTTACATTGATTGGAAATTTATTTCTGAATAAGTACGTAGTAGTATTATTAGGGAAATTTGACTACAAATGACTCTACACTAGGTGGTGGTAATGTAGATTCAGTCTGAGCACCACATTTTGTATTATGGTTATTTTTCATTTTGAATTCTTCAAGTAGTTTATTGCTAGGCCATATTGCTTTATAAAGAAGGGTAACTTTAACGTCATTTAAAGTCTTTTGTTTGTTTGTTTGTTTTTCTCTCCACTGTTACTGTACATTTTGCTATGTTTATTTTTGTGTTACATGATGTATAGTATATTAGTTAAAGAATGTAGTTGGTTACAAATCTGCCTGCCTTTTTTTGTTGTTGTGTATCAGTATCATGATCCATTTTGATAATTTTTGATAATGTGGATCCCATGTGCATTCTTCATATAATAATTAATATATAGATGACTGTTTTATTACAAACATTTTGTGGCAGCATTAAATTTGAACATGGAAAGTCATTTCTGTTGTGCTTTACTTTAGAGTAGAGCAAGTGGGGACATTTGCTTTCTTGCACAATGCATGCATGGTGTTGATCTTTTCATTATAGTTTTTTAATTACAAGTTTTCTGATTACTGGCATTTTTTTTGGGTGGTGGACTTCCATTTTCCAGTCTTCTCTCCCATTGTCAGAGTTAGAGTGACTTAAGATTATTCTGGAGTATTTTACAGTCAAATGTTCTTTCTTTTTCTGTAAAATGACAAAGATCTGCAAATAGTCTAATTTTGGTTCCATATGTGTGTGAAATTTTGATCATTGTCAGTACAATATAATAGGAAATAGAGTGGACTCAACTATGTACACTATGTCCTGACAGAACAGTAAATGTTGGATTTGACTTTATTCCTTCCACTTCCACAGTGCTCTTGCATTCTTTATAATTATAAGGAATGATTTGAACCGATCAACTAATAATCTTGTATTCCATCATGTTATTTTCTTAATATTCTTGGGGGGTTTTTAGTTTGGTTTTTCATTTGTTCATTTTTTGTTATTTTTTTGGGGTTTGTTTTTTCTTTCTTGTTATATTATTATCACCATGTTGATTTTCATCTTGCACAGTTCTGGTGTAATGTAATATAATCAATAAGTACATTACAAAGCCTAGCCTATAAAATCAATAACTGTACCAAAGATATAACCAGTATAATATGTTTTTGAATTTTTATTCTACTTTTCCATGTATCAAAAGCTATAAATATAAAGTACATATATTTCATATATGATATACAGTCCAACACGTATTGGTCGAACTTGTTGGGACAACAGAAAAAGTTAGAGGAATCCGTGATTCGAGCAATACGTAAAAGCACTAAGTGATAGGGGAAACCCTTACACTTACGAGATAGTATTAGTAGCAGTAGTAATATATAGTACTAGTGCCGTAATTTAATAAAATTGTATTATGTCCCTTGTGTGTCAGTTATTACTTCAGCTGGGGCTTTTGTTTGTTTGTTTGCATAGTTTTATTTTCGAATTTCGAGAGCAAGACTAAAAATGGCAGTTAATTTTCTTTTCTCTGCTATTTTCCTGTCGAGCTACCGATATTCGGAATTGGTGAACGGAAAAGTAGATCTATCTAATAATAACGGGCTACAGCTAGGCCTCCGCACGTGCTATGTGCTAGTGTACTATCGTAGGCACAGATCTACCATACGTTAGCATAGCGTTATATTTAGTTACCAAACACCAATGGATAGTCTGTGATAGATCAGGGGTGTTTTGGATGCTATTATTAGTACTATTAGAAGTAGTAGGCCTGGTATTACTACTGCCGCCTAGTGGGCTTTTCACGCGACTGGTACAGAGCGACTTTATTATGTCAGCGGGATGTGGGCTATTTTTAGCCACAGGTTCATAGGCTTTTCGGACTACTAAGACAGGGAGAAACGTGCTTCCATTGATTGAGAAACAGGCGGAAAGTTCGAGGAATCCATGAAAAGGTTCAACTAAGCGTGAAAAAATGTAAGGAAAGTAAAGGAAAATATTCGGGACAATGCTGCTTGTTTGAGGGATCCGTGATTTGGACGAACGCGTGTTCGACGAATACGTGCTGCACTGTAATTTGATATTGAATGGCACGTAAAGTGTAAAGTATTGAGGTTTTTTAAAATTTGAAACACTTCTTTCCTCCTCTGTCTTTCACTCCTTCACTCACTCTCTCCTTGCATCTTTCTCCATAATCCCTCCCTCTTTTCTGGTCTCTTCATATTTAGGCCTACTTGTTTTGTGTGTGCCAAACCACACCCCCACCCATCCATTTCTTTCCCCTTCTTCAAAATCCCACTCCCACGTTAGATCGAAAATTGATGCTTAACTTTTTAAGTTGTGAAGCTGAAATGTCAAAGGACGCTGCTAATTTTTATGCAAAACATATAATATTATATTTGCACAATGTGTTGGTGAAATGAAATGTTTAAACTGCTATCGGTAAAGGGTCTTTGACTTTGTCTTAGCATTGACAGCTTATATATGTTGAGATAAATATTTTCAGAGAATTTGAGATCTTCATCTACCACAGAGAAGTGTTTTGAATTATTATTATAATGTTGATCCACATTTATATTTTGCAATACTCATGCTCTATTATATTATATCTAGATCTAGTGTTTATAAGTGTAACGATAAAAGTTTTCATTACTCAAAGAGTAGAACTATTTGATCATTTATGAGCAAAAACAATGTGACTTATTACTTCTTAGTAAGACATTGCTTCAAGGTTCCAAATGGCTTTGTTCATCATCTTGTGTTAGACTATTCACATGAACATAATGGTTGGTCTAAAGTATAATATATAGTCTAATAATAATAATAATATAAATAATTTCAGTGAAGTGTTATAATTTTATATTGCGTATATCAAATTTCCTAATAATATAAATAATTTCAGTGAAGTGTTATAATTTTATATTGCGTATATCAAATTTCCTCTTAATGGGATGAATTTAAAGTATTAGTATTATAAATCTTATCTTATGTGATATAGTAAAGTGGTAGTTTGTTGGGGGTTATTTTTTGTTTTTGTTGTTGCTAGAGTGAAAGGCAAGTTTGATATTCACTCTATATATTTTGACATTGTTTTTAAAAATTATTGTTATGATCTTCATTCGTATTTTTTGCTTAGGCTATTGAATAAATTTGGATCATGTGGAAATAATAATAATGATATAAAACACAAAATATGCTGTGATTAAAAAAAAAAAAAAGTACTTTTTTCATTGCAAATTGTGAGTTATTAGTAGCCTACTAATTTTATTATCAATTGAGTTAGAATTTATTTTTGTGCAGTTAACATTTCCCCACCTTTGCATTTGCACATTAATTGCAGTTAATTCTTGAAAGGGGGAGATGGGAGTGGTCGGGTTGATTTTTAAATCTTTTACTTTGTCTTTTGTGTCCTCCTTGTATAGTAAGGTATAAAATATATCTTTGTACACTACTTTTCAATGACAACTTTTGCCCATAATCATGTTTGTTAGACTACTTAATTGAATTTTTTTTTAAGGGGTCATCTAGATTTTCAAAAGAAAACGAATGTATGTATTGGGTTGGATTTTTATTTTAAAAATTTTTTTAAAGGTTTTACATGTAGTTTTTTAGGGGTAGGGGAAGGGACGAGTTGTTATGTCTGTTGTATTTTTATATAATTTTTCTGTTATAGTTTTACAATATAAAATAATGGTCCATCCTGAAAGTTCAAAAGTTTTTCACTTGTTTTTTTTTTTTTTTTTGACTCACTTAGGTCTAATCCCGCAGATGTTGCGGCAAGCTCGATCTGTTGCCAGTGATCGATGCCGCAGGGCCTGCAGGATCGACCATTGCGATACTCTACACCCCTTAGTTTTTGGCGAAAGTTGCGACAAACACCATGAAACGCTTCGTTTACTATTGCTTAACACATGACAAGTATCGTTAGTTGCGTGGATGGAATCAATTATTCTATAGGAATTTTTTTCACAAGGTAGTAATAATCGAACCGTATTACTTACTAACGGAGCCGTCCATTCGCAAATCCTGTGCACCGTATAATCGATGCAGGTCGTCTTCGAGTTAGTTTCGAGGTTTGTTATAGATCTAATAATGTTTTTAAAGCACTCAAACAAGAATTTTTGAATAAAATTAAAATGCTTTATTTTGATGAATCATGTGATATTGTGCAAGCAAAAATTTTTCTGCAGAGAGGCTAAAATTTGACATTTTTTCACAAATTTTTTTTTTCTTCAAAAGTTTTTAAGATTCTAATGATTTTTATTTTTATTCAAAATATGTCCCTTGTCACGCCAGCTGTAGAAGTTTCCTTGATATTGTTTAAATGTTATTTTTTAGTGATTTAAAAAAAAAAAAATGCCCTCAAATGCCCAGACTCTAACGGTTGTAAATCTAAAAATAGCTCAGACCTGAGTGAGTTTTAAAAGAAACAAGTAAAGGCCTTGGATTAGGGGTAGGGGCATTCAGGTACTTGTTCCCTCTTTATTTGTTGAAATCATCTTGCTGAATAGTATTAGTACCATACCTTTTGTTTTCAGGTATAATATAAACTTTAACAATTGAACTACAGTACATGTTTTTTGATGACTGACGGTTGACAAAAGTATGGCCATGTTTTCTTCATCATGTTGGACCTTTATACAATATCTTATTGGGCAGCCTGTATTACTACATGATGTTATATTGTTCATTGTTATTATATTCTTTTTTTTAATTTTGAACAAATAAATTTTCCACAACAGTAGATCTATTTTTGGCTTTGTTTCTGTTAAAATCTTTATTTCAAACACAAATATGTTTCTGGTTGTTTTGCTTTTGTTCTGTTTTGGGTTCTGTGGTATTTTTTTTTAGCTGTTTTACTGTCTGTCTGCCTATCTATCTGTCTGTCACTCTGTTTGTCTGGCTGTCTGTCTGTCTGTCTGTCTGTCTCTCTCTCTCTCTCTCT
>JBCJKE010002253.1:0-12937 GCA_039654525.1 Melibe bucephala | reverse complement strand
CTGTTTGAAACCCTAATTTTCTTGTGAAGCTACATTTTCCAGAGAATGCACGTTCACTGCCAAATTTCCCCTTAATGGCGGCTTAAATTTGAAAAATGTTTTTTTTCTTTAGAGGTATCCCTGACTTGAGATTAAAAAAAGAAAGAAAGAAAGAGAGGCATTCTAACAATTACCATGTTTTTAGCCATGTTTTAAAAAGTATGAATTAAAATTATAAATACTATTTGTGAGGTAAATTAACTACTTTTTTTTTTCTTCCTCCTTTTTTTTTCTTCTTCACTTTCAGTGTACACAAATGTTGGAAGTTCTTTGTAAATAGCTTACAATATTTTTATAAAAATAAATATTTAGCGTATGAAAAGGAAATTAAGAATTATTTTTATGAATTTTGTCAGCAGGTGTCAAGTATACAATGCGATTTTAGTTTTCCTCTCTTTACATAATATTTGAAAGATAGTGTTTTCAACATTTTATCATCTGTTGTGTGCTATAGAAAAAAGCCCAACTTGCTGCCCGTGAAAGGGAAGAGAGAGCCAGGCAGGAGCAAGCTGGAAAATGGCTGAAACAGAATTTTATGAGAGATGGAGAAACTGGTATGGAATAAATAAATATAAGAATATAGGCTATAATTTCATGTAAAAAACGGCTTAATTTGCATTATATCATAATATAATGTAAAAATTTAAATACTTATTTTTAATTATGCCACTTAAAAGATTTTTTGTGTATAGAATGCTGTCTATATATATAGATCTACATCAAAATCCAGATATGTTCTGCATTTTACAAATTATTTGTGTAGGAAAGGTATAGAGAGGAAGAAATATATTTATGATTTAACTTTTCAATCACATGAATCTTTCTGTTGTAACAGTATAATACAAAGCTTGTTTGAGATAAAATGCCTTACTTCCATTTTTCACTTTCAATATTTGTGACTTTCTGTTCATTTAATGCATCATTAGATTTTTATCATATTGGCATATATTGATCATATTTTGGTAGTTCAATAAAATGATCTGATTATGAACTGTATCTAGTTTTATTTTAATCAAATTTCAATCTTTCATGCTTAATCTTTATTTTTCCGAGGTTGAAAATAATGTAATTGTCTTATATTATATCTAAATGAAATAGTTTGTAAATGGATATCGTTATCACTCACCTCCTACTATTTCAGGTGAATGGGTGAAGCTTCAAAACAGTACAACAGAAAGGAATAATGATACATCTTTTGTCAAGACCGAGGACCTGGGCAATGTAAGAGGAATACTTCTTGCATGGCTTTACACTAATGCTTGTTCTTTAAAGGATAATGATATGATATCTTAGACATTTGGAAGAAATTATCAGAATAAAAAAATTCTATCTATGTTCGTAGAAAGTTTGATGTATGCTTAACTACGCCTTCTTGTGTTCTTAATGTGTTTTTTCTTTCATCGCCCTTAGAACTCTTTGACATTAGATGCTGCATTGGAATACATTTCATCTGGCCTTGACCAGAGTCTGTTCAATTTTGACAACTCTGATGGACAAGCTCTCCCAGCATTCCAAAACTTCTCATCTTTTGAGCTTGATCCACCAACAGATTATCAGGATACCCAGGTAAGAGGACCATCATCATCTTCCAATAAGGATTACAACAATTGTAATAAAAAATAACAGGGAGCTTAAATTTCACCTAACAAGCTTCATACACATTTGTCTCATTTGGGGAGGGGTGGGGGGCGGGGGAGGTTCTGTTTCCTTTTTTTTATTTCTATAACAATATTTAATGCATTCATATATAATTTTCATTGCAGGGAACTAATTAAATGTCCTTATTTATTATTGTATTAGACATGTTTTTATTTATTTTTTTATTCCATTTTAAGTTTCGGTACAATATATTGTCATAATGTGGAGCATTTTGAAAAGTTTATTTATCAAGAAACTTTCTTTAAATTATTATCCGTAGGTACAACAACCTGAACCTCAGCCTCAGATTTTCCACACCCATGACAGCTTTGAGGAGAGTTTAAATGGATTGGTGGATTACCTCAACAGCACCAACACTGACTCCAGTGAACATGCTGTTGGTGGCCTGATGCATGAGGTTCCAGAGTTTAAGGCTGAATTGCACTCCACCACAGACCTGGGCTTGCCTCCCCAAGTGGATCACAGCGCCGTCTTGTTTCAAAATGCCACCATGCCAGCACCTGGACTGGAAATGGGCACTGACTTTGGTAAATTTCTTGCTTGTCTTTAAAGAACTTATATTTTAAGGTGAACTCCAGTTTGGGCAGGGCGTTCTCTCTTTTTCTTCTGCATCTCTAGCTGTAAGTACCCTGAAACATGACCACTATGAGACCCAGTAATCGTGTTATAAACATGCAATCATAAATTTTAATGTTTTATTTAATTTTGAATGACTATAAACTGTTTAGTTAAGAGGACATGGGGACTATAATTCGTCACATTTAATGCTTTCCTTCAAACTTATAGGGTCAACCTAGACCAAAAAATATGAACATAGATTTAAAGATTTGAAAAAAAAATAAAATTATTTTTAAACATTTCTTTCCTTTTTCATTTTGGTTTTATTTTTTAAAATTTCGTTTTGTTTTTTAGTCTATTTGTTGTTTTTTGGAAAGGGGGGGGGGGGCTCCTCCTTTGTTTGTTTTGTTTTGTTTTTACTTTAAAGAAGTCCTAAATGCTTACATATAACAAAGATAATTTCAATCATGTGCATGGAAGTCGTTTTGAGCCCCATCCATTTAAAGAGAGATGATCTGGGACAAAAACACATGGATAAAGAAAGAGCAGAAAGAGTTGGCCTTTGGTGCTCAAATTTGGGCAGACTTGGAAATGTATATATATTTTGTATTATATCTGATGTTTTCTTCATCAGGCATGCATCCAACATATGGTGATCTTAACGTTAGTGCTGTGACACAAAACAACTCTCTGAATGGTCCAGTGGATTTAGGTATAGACAGTTTGGATTTCCTGAATGACCTTCCTAACCTGCCAGAGGGAGCCATTGATGACCTTGATTTCTCTGCCATGGATTTTCTTTTGGATATGGAAAATGAATCTAGCATAATGGACAACAGAGTTGGCACTAGTGAGTAACCTTATTAAGCAATTTTCTTGGTTTTGTCTGAATACAGCGGAAGGGTTCCAGCCATTTTGTGAAGTTAATGTTAATGGTAATGATCTTGCCAATTAAACATGCAGAAAAGAAGAAGGGTTTTAAAAGATTCCAAGTCAATGTTTATTGATGATTAAAAGGGGAAAAAGACCTCTATTTGACAGCATTTAGAACATTAAAGTTAATATATTTATTAGAATTTTGTTACTTACATCAAGCAAGCAATAAATTGTAAAAGGATGTTGCAATAACAGTGATTTGATATAAATCTATATTTTAAAAAAGTCAATTGTAGATTCGTTGTAAGATTAAGTAAAGAAAAAAAAAAGCAACAAAAGACAAAAAAGTCATATAGAATATGAAGAAAAAATATAATATCAAGGTAGGATTGAAACCAACCTTTTTTAATTTTGTAAGGAAATTTATTTTTTGTATGTCACAATATATTTCATAGTAATTTTAGGCAACTACATGACACACTGCTAACAGTTTTAAAAAACCCCAAAAGACATTTGGGTATTCAAAAGCATCTCAACTCTGGGTAAATAGTTACAAGAATCAACTGGAAAAAATATAATATATTAGTTCCCTTCATGAGCCTGGTCCTTCACAAAAATGAAATATTTGAAAAGTCCAGGTTAAAAAAAAAAAAATGGTTTGAGCTTTTAATTTGTCTACTTGATGCAGACACCTCATTAATTGACAACAAAATACATTTATATTTACATAGAAAATGATTCATGAAAGCTCCTTTCGACCAGTTGCGCCTTTTGAAACATGCCCTGAGTCGATGAAACATTGCCCTATGGTGCAAGGATACTCGTCTTAATTGTTGAAAATAGGATTAACCAATTAGCTCAGCATTTACCAAGAGAACATGAAATTGTGCAAATTCTAAAATTGTTTATGTTCAGTGGCATCCTTGTGTGTGTGTGTGTGTGTGTTTGTTTCCAGTCAGAATAATGTCATGAAAGGTTGCACTTCTCATTTTAAATCAATGTCTTTTTTTTTCACCCCCTCCTTAGATTGCAATCCTGTGACTTTGATGACAGACAACCACAATGACTCATCAGTGTCTTCTGGCTCTTCTCCTAACCTGGTGGGTATTATAATTATGACTTCCTGTTTGTGCCTAGGAAAAAGTGGTGGGCATCTGCCTCAT
Organism: Melibe bucephala; assembly: GCA_039654525.1. Classification (NCBI taxonomy): domain Eukaryota; kingdom Metazoa; phylum Mollusca; class Gastropoda; order Nudibranchia; family Dendronotidae; genus Melibe; species Melibe bucephala. The sequence continues at coordinate 8,642 of JBCJKE010002253.1, read as the reverse complement.
CTAGTTGTTAAGGGTTTGCCTCATAGGCTTCTAGTTGGAAATTGTTTGCCTCATAGGCTTTAGTTAAGTTGAGTTGAATTTGACCCATTCTGGGTTGTATTTGTGAAATCTTGAATGCCTTTAAGGATTTAGTAATTAAAAAAGAAAGTTATTTGCAAGCTTTGCCCATTTGACCTCCATCCTTACTCATTACTTTAGTGTCATATTAATATCATGGCTAGTATTGTCAGTTGAGGTACATTTGTGAATAAGGGAAGTGCATGCAATTTTAAAATACTTTTGGTTTCATATCAATATCTAGGCAAATTTTATCAATCAGGTTACATTTGTGAATAAGGGAAGTGCATCCAGTTTTATAATACTTTTGTTTATCAACATAATGGCAAGTTTTATAAGTTGGGTTATATTTGTGAATAAGGGAAAAGCATACATTTGTAAAATTGAGCAACAAGAACTTGTGTGTTAATCTGCCAGATCTAAGTCTTATAATAGTGCCCACAAAGGGTCTGGTAAAAAGGGACATCTAATCATAGTAAGTTTTGATTGATGTGGTGTCTGCATTAATGAGTTTTGGAAATTAAGGGTAAACAACAGTATCATAGATAATTTCAAAATACTAGCAGTAACCTCTCTTTTTACATGCTTTTAGTACTACAGTAAAAAAGGTATTTTGTAACTTCTAATGTTGGCTTAAAAGTCAATTTTACTTCAATTTTCGTTCAAAGATAAGACTTGTTTGTATTCCATCTTCATCTTTGTGGTTCTGACAGTTCTCTAATTTTTATCTCTTTCAAGGACTTTGAGGATTATTCTGGTCTAGAGGGAGCTACTGGGGGCTCAAACTTCACTACCGAAGACTTCGACGGCCCATATACAAAACTGTCCCGCCTGTCTGAATCTTCCAGTGATTCTGGAATTGCGTACCACGGATTCACATCACCCTCCTCATCTTCTTCATCATCCTACGCTGGCAGTCCAGCTGGTTCTCAGCACGGCAACAGCTCCACTGCCTCTAATGACACAGAGCACGACCCCCACAAAATGGGAGCTGTTGCCCACCACGTGGCCCATAACCACACCTACAATACTTTGCCGGGACAGATTCCCCGTGAGGTTAGTATCACTGTTACATTATTTTACCTATCGATGCATTGTGAGGGATGAAACTTAAATTTTGATGGCTTAAGATAATTTTTTCCAGACATTTTTTTGACTCTATGTACATAGATCTGTTAGAAGCTTTTTTGTTCAATTTTAAGGCTTACCACTTCAGCTGTAACATCTGTTTCATTTTTCCCTTTTCATCTTTAAACATTTTTCAACCTATCCTTATTGTTAAAATTATTTTTAGTTTGCTTTTTTCAATATCATTTTGGAATCTGAATGCCGGTTTGTAGCTTTCATAAACCTGTTACTCAAGGTAATTACTTTAAACTTCATTTGAGGTATCTTCATATTGCCAAAATTAACATATATATAATTATTCAATAATAAGCTTTCAACTGTGAAATAATGGTCTTTGCTTCAATCATTATCCCACAGGTGAAGAAATATACCCAGAAGGAACCATCCAAGAAGGGACCTCACAGCAGAGATCAGAAAAGGGCTTTGGAAATGAAGGTTCCCTTCACTGTAGAAGAGATTATTGAATCCCCTGTTGATGCATTCAATGAAATGCTGTCCAAGCATAAGCTTTCTGAGAGCCAGGTACTTTTTGGCTTTTAGTTATTTATTCTTATTATACAATTTACATTACACCTATAAATTGTAGCTTGTGTCATATGTTTTTATATAAAAAGTTAAGCTAATAGAATTTCTTTCTTTGTCGACATCCATTTACCTTTCAGTGTATGACGAAGTTGTATGAAGATATATTTAGAAATCTTATTACATTTACAGTCATAGTGATGAGTGCTTAATACTGTTGGAAATTTAAATTCCATGCATTTGGGTTTCTTGAGTGTTTGTATTACAGTGGAACTCTCTAATAGTCAAACACCTTTGGCTGTATAAAGCTTTGGATTTGAACTGATTCAAATCTAATGAAGAGACCAAAATTACCTTGTGGAAGTGGTGAATACACCACATTCTGTGGTGTCTCCTTACAATGTATAGCTGTGCAACCTTATTTTTACCAGTTGACCTCAGGCAATTACAGCAGACTTGCACATGCACAGATGGCTTGACATTGACCTTAATGTGGTCAGGTTCTATAGAACAAATATTGTTGCAATGTGATGGTAGTAGAACACACACATATGGGATTATATTGATGTAAACTTTTTCATGATTGTGAGCTTCTGCTTGCTTTCTATTTTGTGTGTCAGCATTGGGCGGGCAGCCAATTGAAGTTGGTTGGTTCAGTTGTTAGCATTGCAGTTTACTTTGTCACAACTAAATGTTAAGAGGAAAATTGGGACAGACTACATTGTATAGATAATTTTCTTAACACGTCCATTTTTTTCCTCCTTTTAATTTCAGCTGACACTCATCAGAGACATTCGTCGAAGGGGCAAGAACAAAGTTGCTGCTCAGAATTGCCGTAAGAGAAAGGTTCATGTAATCGTCTCCTTGTCTGACGAGTTGGGAGATTTAGAAAAGGCCCGGGACCAGTTGAAGGCAGAGAGGGCAGAAATTGAAAAGGAGAGACTGAAGATGAAGGATAGGTTCAGCTATCTCTACACCCATATTTTCCAGTCTCTTCGGGATGACCGAGGGGAGCCATACGACCCCAATCTCTACTCTCTTCAGCAGTCAAGCGATGGCAACGTGTTTCTGGTGCCCCGCAATGTCACGAGTAATCACACCACCGAGGCTGACGGTAAGGGGAGCAGGAAGAGGAAGTCCTCAGACAACTGAAAGCCACCTGAAATGCAAGCGTTTAGTAAATGGTCCACCGACCTGCTCGTGAAGCCTTGGGAATTTCTTTGAGAGATGAAAGTACCACAGACGCCTTGTGTTGTCAGTACTGTTGTTCAAACAGAGATCTGGCATTGTGATTTGGGTAATTAATTCAGACACTTATTCTTTTGGAGGAATATATTGTACTGGGGAAAACCCTTGGAAAGTTGTTAGTCTGTTTCTCTTTCTCTTTGGGATGGGCTTAAACTTCATTACAACTGCCAACACCTGCAAGAAGTCCTAAGATTTTAAGTGCTTCCTAGCATTATATGGGTAACGCAGGTTGATACCTGACTGTGATCCACCTCTACATCATCAAATGATCGAAACAAAAAATCAAATTGTCACAGTCCCCCTTTAAAAAAAAAAGAAAGATCTCACACCCCTCCCGAAGAGGTTTTTAACCCATCACCTCCTTGAAAAAGAAAGGATTAAAATTGTTAAAGTCATGGATTTTCTCCTCTTGCAGTTTCCCCCTTCATTACTTTAAAGTTGCATTGGCTTTATGATGGAGTTAAGGGGTGTACTGCTTCATTTGGACTTTTTGTTTTTAGGCCCATTTTTGGTTTAGGTTGAATTTCTTTTCTTTTTCTTTTTTTTTTTTTTTCCTTTATGAAGCTTAAATATCTATGACAGATATTGATTTTTTCCAAAGGTTGTATTATGGACATGGTGCTATTCTAGGAAGAATCATGTTTTTTGCTTCAGTTTTTCATTTCACTTTTTTTCCATATCAGTACAGCTTTGCCAGTACTAAATTTTTCTACATCTGTGTCAATATATGTTATCTATTAAGACATCCCCCCCCCCCCCCCCCCATTTTATTTTCTTTAATTAAAAGTAAAAGATTTTCTTTCTCTTAAAATGATTTTATGAAATGATAAAGTGGCAGCTTTGTCTATGTGCAGCATGACATTAGGATTATTGGCATGAGTTTATTTTTTTAGTTATAAAATCTACTCATAGTGGTTTATAGGGGCATTCTCATTTCTTCTAAACGTCTTTTATGTGCATGTATATTTCAAACATCCTAGGTGCTGTCCAGTTTTTTCAAAGAGATGATTTTTCTGTCTATCGCCAAATTAACTTCAAAATTCCATTACCACCATTGGTGGTAGATCATTATTTTCATTGGCCCCTACATTTAAAGGTATTGCTGATGTTTTCATCTTGACCATTCCATTTATCTCAGGTGATTTACAAAATTGACATAAAATTGGGTTTGTATACTGATTGTCTCAATAGTCATAGTACTGAGGACTTTTAACATTTGTTTTCTGGTGGTTCTTTTTCTCTGTCCATTATTGTTTTTGAGGCTTTGGTCAAATATAAATCCATATTTGATTTTCCTTTTTGATGGGGTGGCCTAGCATATAATGGAAAATATATATGTGAAAAAGTACAGCCACCCGGCTGGCTGGAATCAACAAAGTATTTGTGAGTGGGAAGTTTTGGGTTTGTGGGGCAAAATGTTTTCCGCCGTTATTAAATAGAAGTAAAGGTCTTTTACATTGAATCTGTGATCTTCTAAATCTTTTGATGTCTCTGCCTTACCACTAAACAACAAGGCTGTGTGAACATAATGACTGTAATATTCAAACTTTGAGTCTACTTTGACACGCAAGCCTTTAATTTCGTCACTGTAAATAAGGTGCTTAAATAAAGACACATTATTTCCCATGTTTAATTATGATCGCTCTTTCAGTTTTCATGTTTGCCTGAAAGTGTCAATGCAGTCATTGTTCATAAATTTGTGAATTTTTTTTTTTCCTTTGCTCTTCTTTCTGCACTTTGTAATGATTGTTGACAAAGTGGCAAAATGCCTGCACCGATTTTTTTATGGTGAACTGGAATCTCTACCCAGTGTGATATACAGCAGAAGACAAGATAATTGTACAGTTTGTAGATAATCATTCACATCAATATCAGTATAAGGGATGGACAAATTAAAAAAAGAAAAAAAGGAGAATGATGTTCATCTTTGTCGTCATAGAAAATGTCTTGTACTTTCACATTGCAACCATCCAAGAAGACTCATACTCATACATTTCAAAATGCTTGACGTTTTTTTTTGTCCACCCTTCATTTTTCTCTGTGACAGATGAATAGTAGTAAGTCTGATTATGAGGCATGGCACCTTTATAATTTTAGATATGTATGAGTTTCGAGAAACGTTTCTCCTTAGACCAGGTCTGATCAAGAATTGTCACATTTCATGATTTAAATCCATAATGAAATTGAATGAACGGTATGTCAACTAAACTACTTCAACTTTATTTCTGCCTTAATAATACTTGCTTTCTAAGAGTAAGAGTTACATTCAACATTTGAATTTTGTCTCATGATTTATATGTACAAGCATGTGTGTCATCATTGTTAGAGAACTTCTTCTTTGAGTGTCTATATGATAAGCTTTGTCTGGATACTGTATGGGTGTGCATGTATTAGTATTATATATATATATATTATATATCTTGCAATTGAAATTGTTGATTTTTGTTGTTGGCATCAAAGTGTTTGACATAAATGTATTGGTCTCAGATTGAAAGATTATGTATGAATTGTAGAGGTAGATTTTTTTTTTTTGTTGTACTAGCATGTTTTATATATAACATATGTATATATCGATAAATCAACTGGAAATGTATGGAAGTATTATTAAGTTTTTATTTTTAGGCTGTGGTAATTGCTTTTTTCTTTCTTTTTTTTTTTTTTCTTTTTTCTTTTCTTTTTTTCCCTTTTCCCTTCTTGCAAGAAGATTTATAATAGAACAGCCAGACCATGTTCACTGAATTAATTTTGTTTAGTTAAAAAAAAAAAAAAAGTGTTTTGTGAGTTGCGACAGTGGTAGGAACCAGTCCTGGCTGGAATAAGCTTTGAGTTAAAAGTTTCATGACAAAAAAAAAATATATATACAAAATCTATATATTTTTTTAGAGTTGGGCTGAGGAGGGATCATAAAATATTCTATCCCATCTCAACTTCTGTCATGTGAAACTTTTTTTTTGACATAGCTTTGTTAAGGGTGGGAATGAGATGACCAAGTTAAAAAAAAAAAAGAAAGAAAAGAAGTAAGAAGGTATGTTTTTTATCCTTGAAAATGTGTTCCCTCTTCTATTTTTGAATCTATTGCTAGTTGTACAAATGTATTTCTTGAAGCTAATGTTTTTACACCTGATAGTTATGTTGTTATTGTTTTGTCCATATGGTTAATATCCAATGTTGCTATTATCAAATTTCAATGAATAAAATATTGATGAATCCAAGTTTTTACTTTTTGTGCTTCTTTCTGTTTACAGTTTACAGTCAGTGTTTTGTACTGCGTGTGTATGTAAGTGAAGTGAAAAAGGAAACTTAGCTTCAGATGGGTTGAGATGTGTTGGTGGGAACGAAGTCAATCATTGATAATCATTGGATTTCGATCAAACACATCTGAAACCTACTGAAGCTAAGTTTCCTTTTTCACTTTATTTTTAGATCTTTTAGATATCTTTTGGTCACTTTCTAATTTAGATTATCACATGTAATTATTTAAGATTAATTATAAAAATTATTGTTATTTTTATTATAATAATTATTGTTATTTTCATATTGCACCATTATTTGAAGAAGGGTGTAAACCCGAAAATTCAGTTGTTTTTGTTTTCTTATAGGGGAGGCTATGCATCAATTTTGTCTTGTTTATTATTCACGAGTTCTCCACTGGCATTCTGTTACTGTTGTATAATATATTGCTTACACATGTAGTAGGGGATGTGTGGTATGGATAACTGGGGGAAAAGGAGATATAGGAGTTCGGAATCTCTTTGGGGCTCTTAGAAATTGTCTTTATCTAGTGTGTTAGATCTAATTATTTGTCGTATGCAAGTAGGCTGATGAAGCCATTGACGCATACGCCATTAGAAAAGATGATTTATGATCTCTGCTAAGGGTAGCACCAAATAATAATACATGTACCATCTTATTCTTATCCAAAATCAATACAAAAGAGAAAAGGAGAGCGGGTGTACTGAATACAAACCATTTTGATGTATGACTAAGTATGGACTCTTTAAAGAAAAAGATGCTGGAGAGGGTACAAGATCTTGTGCTCAAACATTTACATTACCATATTATAGTGTAGATAGTCATTAAAATTCGTATTCATACTTCCTTAGTGCTTTAACTTTAAGTAGGTTTTTGATTATGGAATAAACTGCCAGTTGCGTAAAGTGCAGCACAAGCACAGAAGATTTTAAACATAATCTCAAATATACATTCACATGTAAATAATAGCAACAGTCTAATTGTCTGTAGTAGATTACTGAGAAGAATGATACGAGTATTGTAGACACGGAAAAGGACAAATGTATGTTCCCAAACATACACACACACACACACACACATCTCTTATTAACAGAACATGGGAGATTCTAAATATCCATTGGCCACATAGTGGGGGAGAAAGATAAAAAAGAAACACTTGGTCACCACCGGAAAGGTCAAGGACGACGGGGGGAAAGACGCTTTGCGAACTGACAAGACGGTTGAGAGCAAAGAACATTGTGGAAATTATAAGAGTAACTGATCACCGAGGAGTGTCAGTACAGTGTGGAGGAACATGATCAATCATCAACCAAACAGCAAGACAAATGAGAGTAATGATGATGATAATCCAAACACATACACAACCTAACATTAAATACAACTACAAATAGTGCAAAAATACTTAGGTGTTATTATAGATAATAAGTTACCTGGATACCTTGAAATGAGATTTAAGTTTAAGGCATATTCTCTCTTTATAATGGGTCTGCGTTGGTCCTGCCAATTTTTGTATTCGAATTTACTGCCGATTAACTACTTCTTCTTCTTCTACTTCTTCTTCTTCTACTTCTACTTCTTCTTCTTCTTCCTCTTCTTCATCAACATCATAAAAGCTGACACTCAGTCAACTGAGCAATATTGTCAACGCGCCGCTAAAAGCTAGTACATGCATTTACTACACTTTACACTAAGTGGCAATAGTCATTTATATTCATACTTCCCTAGTGCTTTTAGATTATGGAATAAACTGCCACTTAGTGTAAAGTGAAGTAAATATACAAAATATAAAACATAGATCTATAACATTAACATGTAACTACTATCTTTTTTGCGGCGCGTTGCCAATAATGCTCATTTGACTGAGTCTGTCATCTTTTTAAGAAGAAAACAAAAATAGTCAGACACCGAATGCTCTGCATAGCATGTGGTGTCACGTCATACGGTTACAAGCTGAGTTCCCAGACGGTCATCGAGCGAGCGAGGCCGCGAACTGCGGTGGGTACCGCATCAACTTTGAAACTGAGGGTATCGCCATATTCTGGTGGGCTACCAGGAGGTTCGGGGAGCAGCTCCGCGCGCAGCGGGACTGCTCTCGGCCCGACTAGTTTGTGGTCTTCATGGATGCCCGGTCGGCTCTGGAGGTTCTCCAGAGTTGGACCGTGGTGACGTGCGACTTAACGAAGCTTCGGCGTGGCCGTCACCCTGCAATGGATACCTGGGCACTGCAGCATCCCAGGCAACGAGCGCGCGGATCGCCCTGCGGAGGAATGCACTGACATTGCAGAACGTAAAGGTAAAATGTAAAGATGGCATTTATATAGCGCTTTCCCCCGCCGAGTGCAGGCTCAAAGCGCTTAGAGACATTTTACCCCCCAGCAGGCCTTTTCATTCCAGCACCTTCTCAACTCTCTGGAGAGCATACAGCAGAGCTGCCT